>JAZHYW010033969.1:0-92040 GCA_037355805.1 Ixodes ricinus | reverse complement strand
GTTTGTTTTAGGTGGTGTCAAATATTTAATTGCGTGGATAATGTAAATTTTAGTGTTGCATTGAAATTGTGTTTGTTGCTTTTGTTGCTTGCTTTTTGTATATATTATTTTCACCTCTGCACTCCTGTAACAGCGCTCAGAAAGAAGCTAACAATTTGTATAAATTAAAAAAATATTCTGTAAAGAGTGGTACAAAATTTAAATTACGGAAAATCAGATGGACTAAACAACACACATCCTTTAGTAAATAAATTGCACAATCAGCAAAAAGGTTTTCTTTAATGCTCTTTTTTAATTCACAATTATTATGCTCTAAAACATGCTCATTCTTTCTCACTGTAACCTTACTTAAGTGGAAAGACCCTCCCACTATTTTGACCATACTATCCTTAGATGTAATAACCATTGGTAAAACATTTTATTGTAATAATAACAGTGTCTACATGAACTGCCTCCACTCCTGTCTGGGCTGTATATACTGAACTGCAGTATCTTTTAAATATAATAACAAACAAGAGCGGCTGGCACTTAATGGAGGCGTCAGAAATATAAGGGTGTTTCAGCTATTAAAAAAGCTGGTGCATGCTAAACAAGTTGAAGCAATGCAGTATTGTTCACAGTCCTATGGAGCAAGCCAAGATATTTTTTGCTAAGATCCAGACTAGCTAAATAACACAAATTAATTAGATAATTTTTTAAATATTAATTTGTACAGATACAGTCAAACCTCTATGTAACGAAACCCTCGATGTAACGAAGTGCATAACCTTTTCTAACCGCAAGTGTATGCACACCATGTATTTTGTACCTCTATGTAACGAAGTCCCGTTTGCTGAAATTTCGATGTAACGAAGTTTCATGGACAATTCGTCACAAACTTTTGGGTCCCAAAGGAGATTTTGGGAAGCACACGTGCTGAAACGGGCCACCGATAAAGCGCAAAGGATAAAGCAGGCAGAGTCTGGCGAGTGTGGTGTACAGAACGGCCACTAGAGGACACTAGACTTGCCGCCGTTTCGTCCGTCGGCTTCATTTGCGCTGCGTAGTTCGTTTCGAGGCCTAACTAAAAGCATGCGTTTCTCGTTGTCCTGGGTGATGGGGCCTTCAAGGCGATGGAGCCGTCCCAGATAACGTCGACCTCGATGACAATTTCTATACGTCAACTCTGCTGTCATTGCGACGGAGGAGGTGACCGACAAGGCGATAGCTAGCGATGTTCGTGGCAACTCGCAAAACGGGGACGACTGCGAGCCTGATGAGCAAGACACCTGCGATGTGCCCAGTAACCGTGAAGTGGTGGACATGATCGATGTCTTGAGGCGGTCCACGAGCACACAGCAAGACGAAGACGCAATGCAGGCCATCTGGCTATGCTAACTAACTGAGATGCGAATAATAATGTCAAGAGTGGCCCAGGAAAAGACGACGAACTACTCTGAACCAAAATAAAGGTGTACTCGGTGAGTTTTGTGCACCCGAGAAACATTTGTGAAAACTTTCTTTAAAGGGATGCTGAACCGAAAAACAGAATCTAAATTCTTTGTCGTTTTGATATTTACAGCACACGAATGGCTCTTAAATGCCGGTACTTGAAACAATAAAGTAGTCTAAAATGTATGATTTATGGAAATAAATATTATAAGGTGCACCTGGTGAGTTCTTTGAAAGCTTGTTTCGTGACGACAACAAACCTGTAGTACGCAGAACGCGGCTATGGTGAGCCACCAAAGTTGGCTCCGACCCACCTCGTTGCTCCTCGTGCTCACGCCGCGTGGTGGCACGACAAAACGGAAATGCGACGTGCGAACCCCGTCAGACGTCGAAACGGAAATGCGACGTGCGAACGCTGCTGTCAGACGTCGTCATGACCAAAGTATCAGGACGGGAAAGAAATCGCCGAACTCCGAAAAACCCACAGACCAAAGTCGCCGCCGTCGCTACTACGCAGGTGCAGAAGTGGGCTGGGGGTGGCCGGGTGGCTGGCAGGTAGTGCACAGCTAACTTGGCTGGATTAGTTGGCAAACTTCCAACGCGACGGGCATCCGTCGACTATTATTCAAAGCGCAACTTTCTTCCACGCTGTGGCGCGTCGGCAGCTCGACTTGTTCACGTCAGTTCCGTTGCGGTTTGTTGTCGTCAGTTCCGTTGCGAGTAATCCCAGAGGGCCTCGCGCGCGTCGGAGGCTTCTGGCGCTTTTGGCTCAATCGGCGGTCGTCATTCCAAGAAATATAATAATCCGATCTCCATCCCTTTACAAGAATAGCATTTTTAGGTATAGTGCGGTCCCGGGAAGCTTGTCCGGGGCTTATTTCGGCAACTCCAGATATCGGTTCAGCATCCCTTTAATGTTTGCCCCGAATTTCTATGTAGCGAAATTTCAATGTAACGAAGTAAATTTCGAATTTCACCGACTTCGTTACATCGAGGTTTAACTGTACCCTCAAAGCGACAGTTGTGTGTGTGTTGAGAAACATTCAGTCATGCTGTTTCCATCAAGGTATCCTTTGAGTGTCTAATCCTTTCGAGCTTTAAAAAAAAACAGTTGAGATTTTAAAAAGGCTGACGTGACAACCCGCAAGCAAGATGCAATTGGGGACTTTGGGACCTTGGTCACGTGGGATATTTTTCAAATTTCGCAGGCTTTCTTTAAAGCTCGAAACAATTAGACACACAGAGGCTACCTCGATGAAAACTACACGATGGGATGTGTCTCAACGCACTCTACGATGTTTGTATTGGAGGGTTAGGGCACAAATAATATTTAAAAAGTTAGCTAATTAACCTGCATTATTTAGCCAGTCTGGCACATCGTAAAAGATATCTCGACTTGCTCAAGAGGACTATGAACAATACCGTGTTGGTTCAACTCGCAAGGCGTGCACCGCCTTTTCTAAGTCTTGGCACAAGTTAACTAACACACTCTGTATAAGCTGCAAAGATTGTAGTATTAGTATATACAGTAGTACAGTGATTCAAGAAGCGTGTAGGTAAATGTTTGCACAATTGTATTTGTTGTGTGGCAGTTTCTCTTCCTAAGGGGATCAATAAATTGTCTAATTTGTTTTCCAAAATATTTACATTCATCAATATTGCTTCACAAAATGAAGCACAAGGAAACTAGGGACATAACCAAAACCAAAACCTCAGTTGAGAGTCAGAGAAAATGACAGTGGATGCAACATTCCAGGCAAGCTGAATGCAGGCAATGGCAAGAGACTAAAACGTCCCATACGCACTTCCATTCTAATGATGTCACAACCACCTGAAACGGTTGGTAACTTTTAGGACATTGGACTAAGGCCGAAGCAGGCAATAGGTTCAAGTTTTATGCCAGAGCCAGGGTTCTCCCCACGGTGGGCGGCAGTGGCTTTGCCGCCCACCGCTCCGACTGACTGCCCACTGCTCAATTATGCCACAGGATCACGATGCAATTTTGCCTGCGACCATGGCTGCAGACTGTCGCACTCAGCAGGCCTGCACACCGTCACATTATCGCGTGTTATCACATCGCCGACTGCCGCCACTCTTTCAAACAAGGAGAGTGGAGCCGCAGAGCACCGCCGGCAGTGCAGGGAGCGTGAAAAAGGGGGGGGGGGGGGGGGGAGGCCAAAAGAAACACAAAATGAACAGATGCAATGAATGTGCACCGTGCAGCAGTTCTCTCCGCAGGCGGTGTGGCAGAGAGCAGAAAGCCGAGAGGACTTTCCTTTCACTGCTCCATGCTTGCTCGTACCGTGACCTGCCTTATCTCCGCATTTTCGCTCGCTCCCCGCCTTTCCTTCGCACTTTTTCAATGCGAAAGCATTAACTGTCTCATGGAGCCGAGCAGACGTCATCAGCTTTGAAACCATGCGAAACGGCTCTTAAACCCTTCTCCAAGTCAAGCCAGCTCCCATTTGCCGATTAGCCACGGCACCTTTTACACCGCTTCTATCTCATTGGCTAGCGCGCCGCGTCAGCCAGGATCCCATTCGCCGGACAGGCAGCGCCAGGTAAACACCAGTCAGCGCGCCAACACGCGTGTTCCCCTTCTTGTTCCCCTTCTCCAGGGATTTTTTTCGTCATTCTTGTCCAGCTCGCTTGCACCTTTGCATTTAATTGCATTATAATAATAATGTACATGCTTTTGCATTCACAACTCATAAGAAGTGCTTAGGTGTATCTCAATTTTTTTTTTCCAGGGCAATTTGGTTTTTGTTTTATCACCGCGGCGTGGCGCCACTCACGGGGCCGCAAAGTTTAGAGAGCCTATGCAAAGTGCATTCTGTCGGCAAGCCAGACCATGCCGCATTGCAAACTAACCCCCCTTCCCCCTCCCCCTCACCAAATGCTGCTCATATGGTGGTTATGTCCACCCCTAAAAGCTTCCTGGGGAGAACCCTGGTCAGAGCTTACCAAGAAAGAGAAGCTTCTTGAAATGTGCATAGCACCCTCAATATGACTGCTCTGTCGATTAAAGAGTAGCATTTAATTAATCAATTATACGGACAAAAAGTCCTTCATTTCAATTAGAACTTGGTAGATATTCTCAGGGACACCTCAGCAACGTGCTGAAGCCGTAAGACTAAACTGAAAATTACCTCAGTGTCTCTTTAGAGCAGTGGTTATCAAATGGGGATCTGTGGACCCTTTAAGGTCCTTGAAGGCCTTCTTGAGGATCCCGAAGCTTTAATTGATGCCGGCTGTCCCACAAAGCTAAATGGACCAAACCATGTGCGTCGAGAGTGTAGGGTTGATTATTGTATGTTTCAGGGCCTCAAAGTATTTGTATGCCTTTAGTGTTCTTTGCTAATCATCCTGCCATTGTAATCATCCAATACCCTTCCTCCAATGGTGGTTGAAGGGGTCCCCAAGACATCTCACGTTGAGACAGACTACCTCGTGGAAAGAAAGGGAAAAGGACTCACCAAGTGAAGTGAGGAATTTGCGAACCACGGGCAGGACCACCTTGCGTGACGCTTGGCTGTTTCCCTGGACGAAGGTGATGAAGTTGTCCGTGGATGTGTGGGACACCTGTAGGTCCAACGAGGGGTCTCCGACGGCCAGCAACATCGAGGTGAGCTGAAGGAAAATTCAAGACCACAATTTGGAACGGCTCATTGGAAGCAGGCACACTCTTTCTCGTAGTAACACCATTTCTTTTTGTAAATATATGATATCTTAACAGCTGTCCGACTTATTGCAAGAAAAAGAAAAATGTCTCAATGATTTTGATAGATCTAAGGATCATAGCATGGGCTGTGCATGTATGATGCATGCACTCTAATAATAATAATAATAATAATAATAATAATAATAATAATAATAATAATAATAATAATAATAATTTTATTGCACAAATTTCAATACAATACATGAAAAAGCGGGTCCGTCGAAAGCCAATAGCGGCTTGTGGGACTGGACCCAGCAGCGGCGTAAAGGAAAAAAAATTATAGTATACACAAAAAAATAATAGTAGCAAGCACAACACATGTGCGAAGTAGCTAAACACAATGGGAACAGATACAACCTATAAACAATCGAAGTTTAAATAAGCTAAACAACAAAACCAAAAAAAAAAGAACAGAGCTGAATGGTTCTATTCGTCTTTTGCAAAAAGCAAGAACAAAAGTGCATGAAACTACAAATCTAAACTTAGCAAAAAAAAATAGCGGCGAAAACCCAACAAACGAATGCCAAGCAATGCAGATACTTTTCAGCACTGTCGACGCATAACAAAAAAGAGATGAAGAGTAAACATATAGAAGTTAGTAAAATTATCCAAAGTTGGGTACATATAACTCTAGCATAACGTTCGTAAAGCTTTTTTAACTGACGCTTGGAAGTTATTTCAAAAAACGTATCCGACATGTTGTTAAAGAGCTCAGGGACATAAAAAGAACGCAGTCTTTTTCCATACTTAGTATATACACGCGGAACGACAAAAGGTTTGCTTTCTCTAAGAACGCGCTTTTCAACATGAGGCGTCTTGAAGGTACTCGTCCAATAATGCTTGCTGATTACACACCTATTAAAGAGGGCTGAAAGGCACGGGAGACCCAAGAAAACAAACAAATCATCACCAGACACAGGTAGCGAAGTGTACGCCACTCCCCTTAGAATACTTTTTAAAACTGCGTCAATTTTAGCATGCCAGAGCATAGAACAGTTAGCATATACAGTAATGCCATAACGCAACAACCCGTAGGCTAATGCATTAACTATAATTTTTCGTACCGAAAAAGGAAAAAAAGTCTTTGTACAATACAACATGCACGATACACTTCGCAGTCTTTTGGCAATATAAGAGAGATGCGAGTTCCACGATAGATCAGCATCAAAAAATATTCCCAAGTACTTGACAGTGCTAACAAATTTAAGAGGCGTACACCTGCAATGTGTACACTTGGAAGAGTGCATTAAGAAAGGAATATCTGGACAATGCCGCTTTAAAGGATTACTGAAACGCATAAGTTTCGTTTTTTGAATGTTAATTGTAATACAATTTGCTTCAAACCAATCTATTACTCGCGAAGCATTGGTTTGCAATAACGAAATAGCATCGTGGAAATTTATATGTCGTGAAACTAATAGCGTATCGTCAGCGTATTGGTAAATATCGCACCCTATCACAGTTTTAGCCAGGTCATTCACGTATAGATTAAACAAAAGGGGTGACAAAACCGAGCCCTGAGGCACTCCGGCCTTCAAAGGTACCTTGTCACTGTCGGAGTTACAAAGCGAAACGTGCTGTGTCCTGTTTGTCAAAAAATCTTGAAGGATACGATAGAAAGGCCCCCTAAAACCGTAGTCATTTATTTTCTTCAATAGTACCTTATGACTGATGGTATCGAATGCCTTAGAAACATCTAAAAAAAGTGCGCAGGCAAATTTGTTCTTTTCGAATGTTGAGTGTAACGAGTCCACGAGTTCCTCTAGTAGCGAATCGGTGCCACGCCCCGCTGTAAAACCGTGCTGTGTCGGCGATAAAAGATCAAACTTGCCAAGAAACGTAGTCATTGTTTTTAATATATGTTTTTCCAAAACTAACGCTAAACAAGGGAGAATAGATATCGGTCTGTAACTTTCGAAGTTATCACGAGCACCGCCTTTGTAAATTGGTCTAACTATTGCACTTTTCAAGCCAGCCGGAATTATTCCGAAGCTCAGAATTCCGTTAAATATGTGTAGTAAGATATTTTCCAGCACTTCAAAATTGCGACGCAGGTCTCCGAGACGGATTTTATCTGCCCCGGGTGCCTTATTGGGATTAAAACTAAATAAAAGCGTACGTAAATCCTCTCTAGTCATGTCCGGCAGAAAGGCGGATGCTGAGCAAGAATGCTCGAGATTAGTGGGTGCGATAACTTCATCATGGGAAACACCCGAAAATTTGGCAAAGAAATGATTGAAACCGTCAACAATAGATGATACATCAGGTCCAAAATATTTTTTTATATTGTCATCAATGGACGGCCTACTGGAGCATCCCTTAACCTCGTTTACAAGGGCCCAGGTCTTAGAAGTATCGAAACGTGAATGAAAAAACTTCCCATGGAAATGTCGACGTTTTCTGGAACGAATAAGTGCACTTACACGATTCCTTTGACTTTTGTATTGCAATCTTAGCTCTTTGTCCTCTGGAAAACGACGACATCGTGCCCACAAGATATCTTTCTCTTTGATGGCAGAAAGGACGTCTGCCGTCAGCCACGGCTTATTCAACCTGCGTTTCTTTACTGTAATGGTTTTTGAGCTCATGGCCCTGAAACATGAGAAAAGTTCAACCAACTTTAAGTAGGCCTCTTGATAGCTACAATTTTCAATTACATTATCCCAATTGCACGTAGAAATTAATCTATCAAAGTGGCGCGTATCTGTAATTTCGATTTGTTTTTGGCGTTCTATTGGATCTGAAATGATATCGAAGTTAATTCGACTTGACACAAAATAATGGTCCGCCAATTTTTGTTTAATTACCGCCGACAATATAGGAATCCCCGAGTTTCTGATGTTTATATGGTCAATACAAGATGTAACCAACGTGCCAGACAAGTATTCTTCCCTAGTAGGTGTTTGGATTACGCTTTCAATGCCATAATTCGCGAGTATAATAATAATAATAATAATAATAATAATAAATTTAAAGTGCCCTCAAAACAACCACAATGGTCTGCTGATTTGGAAAGTTAGTCAAACCCATTTATATCGAACTGGCAAAAAAAGTCTACCAGTTTGATATAGCGAGTAATTCGATATAAAAGTTTTAATGAATTTGACTCTCAAAAATACACTTTGTGCTGACAAAATTACACAATCAAATAGTCTTGCATCTTCTGCTGCTTTTTCTTCATTGCATCCGCAATAACGAAATTTTTCTATGCTATCGACAGACTCCAAAATGCTGAGGCCGCTGCCTTCTATATTCGCGCATTAGCGCCGAACTATGCCGAGAGAACGGAGCACGTCCGAGCGGGAGCGCCTTCTCCTGCAGAACGCCGTTTTGCTCTGCAAGTTGGCTTTCCCTTACGGCAGGCGGCTGCGTTGGGGGAAAGCCAGCTATAGTCGGTTACAAGCCAAGAAGGGAAGAGGAGCTCCTCCCACAAGCGTGATGCGCCCGTTTCAAATCCTTCCACAGTTGAAAAAAATAGTTCACTGGAAACGCCCCTTGTTCCGCTTCAATGGATAGATATCGGCTGCAGAGTAGAGGTGTGCGAATATTGAAATCTTCCGAAGCGAATCGAATCGAATAATAAAAACTTTTTATTATTTTAATAATAAAATAATAAAAAAAATATTCGAATCGAATCGAATATTTTTGAATACGAATAGTAGTTTCGAATAAGAACATTTTTGAAAACAAATATTTTCTATTTGATGTGAATTAAGGGGAGACACTGCTCCTTGAGGCAAAAATATACTAAGTAGTAAGAACAGTGTTCTAAAACGTTTAAAAAGCATCCTAGTGCTTTCATTTATGACTATCTGTATTCCACATACTTTTTAGTTCACTGATATATGTTTATTTTCTTAATTCAGTATTTCTATTCGTCTTAATTCTTCCCATAAACTTTACAAATTAAATCTTCAATTATAACAAAACTAATTATTGTAAAATTTCGAGCAAGCGCCCCCACCCGAGCAAGAGCCCCCCCAACTTTATCGCTAATTTCACATTTCCGCGCCGTTCACGGAAAGCGCCCCCCTCCCCACTCCGCACCCGTATCACACGCCTCGCTGACCGCGCCAAGGCAACACTGGCCTGCGAAGTTCAGTCCAAGAATTCAATCCAATCCAATCCTACTTTGCAGCCCGATCAGCCCGGTCACTACGCGCCATTGTCACCATTGTCGCATTGTTGTCAGGTCGGTGATGCATCCTTACACAGTAGCAAAGAAAATCGAGGTCGTCGAATGGCATTGTGAAAACGGGAAAGACGTACACCAGACGTCTTGACACATCAAGCTCGACCGGATACGGGAATGTGACAAGAATTTTGGCAATTTGCCACTGTCAAACTACGGGAAAGCCAAAGTTTGACGAAAGCTAAGTAACGGCGCGCCGGTGTTCAGTGAATACGTGGACGACGCACTCTTTTATTACCTGGAGCGCGAAAGAAGTGGAGAATGAGCCATTAGCAACCGGCTTCTTTCTGAAGAGGCGGTCAAAATAGCAAAACGGGATGCAGTTGGGAAACATCGCGGAAAGCTGCGAACGTTTTCTTGCGGCCGACTCTGAGGGGTGTTTTGGTGGCAGTGACAAATCTTTGTCCTAATAAAGTCTATGTTCTCAGAGATAAATAAATATTAAATCTGTGTGCACTGCGCTTTTTTTTCTTTTCTTTTTTTTCTGGCGGAAATATTTTGTCGTCGCCATCTTGAATTTTGGTGCCGTTCCGGGATAGCACCCCCCCCAACTTTGCAGGTAATTTTGACTTGCGTGCTGGGGGGCGCTTGCTCGGAATTTTACGGTAGGTTACATCAGAACCAAGTACATATTTGTAGTCAGATTGTAATGGCAGATTACTATGTAAATTTAATTTGAATTGAATCACAAGTTATATTAGAAAAAATCTCTAGAAGCAGTGCTGCCTTCTAAACAAGAATGCTCAATCAAACCACAACTGGAATATTTCTTTTTTTCACCGAACATTTATGAAAAGGTCAATTTCACTGGAATAAGAAGAATGTCACACATGTGACCGAAAAAATAAAGATCAAATAAAAGATCACCCAGTAAAGCACCATTCAAGGAGTGAAGTTACAGAGCTACAGAACGGAAATGAAAGTACACAAGTGGAAGCGGGTCGGCAAGCCACAACGCATTCGGAAATCGCGTCGCGGACGAACGCAACTAGGGTACGTGAACGTAAACAAAAGTACATAAGCGATGGCGGGTCGGCAAGCCACAACACCAAGTCGAAGACCGCGTCGCGCAGCTGCATTGACTTTGTGCAAAATTTTTTTACGCGGGTGAACGCAATCACGTGAACGTAAACCGAAGTACACAAGCGGAAGCGGGTCGGCAGGCAACAGCAGAATTGGAGATCGTGCTGGGGGATCGGCGGCCGAGTGGGCTAGAGCACACCAGCTCGGAGCACCTGGAGCGAAAGCTCGCGCTGCGGAACCTAGGATCTTGGGTTTAATCCCCACCCCTGCCCGTTTCGATCTGGATGAGCATCGTATCGGCGTGCAGTCGCGTATCACTACTGCGTGGTGCACGTTAAAGACCCCAGGCTAGCGGCTGTGCTCTGGCTAAATTTCTCATCTACAGCTAGGAGACTCGTCACCCCTGGAGGCAGACCAAGTTCTAGGCTGTATAAACATACACACAACCTAACTTTCTTTTGGAGATCGTGCTAATGGTGGTAATCGTGCGATTGAGCCGCGCAGCCGCCTTGACTTTGCACCATCTCTTTCCGTGTGCAATAGTTCTGTCGATAGAGGGTGACACAAAGAAGCAATAAATCAAAAATACATCGTTTTTTTTTTTTTGTTTTTTTTCGGAGAGAGCAAGTTATTTCTATCAGTGAAAACGGGTAGAAACAAATAAAAGGAATACCGGCAAACTGATGAACCGGAAAATCAAGCGGAAAATAACACGAGCCAGATATTGCCGATAGCCGAGGTCAGCCGAAAATTCATATCCGAATCCATAGTTGTAAAATGTGGTCCGTCGCAGTTGTGCTTTGCGCTTACGATGATGCACGTGCCAATGCAAACTTCATCAAATCTATCGCACCGTTTGCGTCACGACCACTTCGCCAACTTCGAAATCCAGACGTCATGGCAAGCAGAGGACAGATCGCGCTACCGCAAATAACCTTCCAGTGCATCATATAAAAAATGTTTGTCCAAAAGAAGACAGGGAACTCGACCGCAAGTTGACACTAATCGGCGAGTTCCGTGTTATTCATAGTTTCCGAAGTATTCGAAGAACTCGAATACTTCGAACAGCAAAAGTGCGAAGCGAATCGAATCGAATAGCAAGCATTATTCGTGAAGTACCGTATTTACTCGCACAATGAACGCACTCGCGTAATGAACGCACCCCCCAAATCGGCTCTCAAAATTTCGACTTTTTTTTTCACTCGCGTAATAAACGCACCCTCAACTCCGACGTCAAAATTTTTACCCCCTCCCTCTACGCACGCGAAATGAACGCACTTTTCTATCCTGGTGCAGCGAGGTCGCGAATGCATGGGCAGCGTGAGCGAACAAAACGCCTTGTAAAAGGCGTTAAAAAAATAAGATCCAACAAAAGCAAAAAAAAAAAGCATAAACAGAATTTTTTTTTTTTGCACAGCGCAGTTTGGTTTTGGTTTTGTGCGCCGCGCGCAAGGAGTTAAAGGGGCCCTGCAATCATAAATAAGCGTCTACCTTTTTTGCGGTTTCCACGTCTCTTGGGGTTCGGGCAAGCCAGCGGGCACGGAGAGAGTAACTCAATATCAGTGCGTCATATTTTAACCGGACGACGCGGAAACCTCCTCTACCGACGGGGGCGACCCGCGGTACCGAAAGCGCGCGTAATGTGACGTCTTAGGTCCTGGGCTTACTACTGGTCAGAGCCGCTAAAAGCTTCTTTTTAGTCGAAATACAAAATATAAGTGGCGCGAACCGTTTCAATTGTTTATAAAAGTAGTTTTTGTTCACTATTTTAGATCAGAAAAGAAACAAATGCAGTTTATAAAGTACGGAAACAAGAAATTATCCGTCGACATACCCGCCACCAAGCGGTGGAAAAGGCGGCGCATACTAGAAAGGAGTAGTGGGATCAGGCGCCGACACGGAAAGGTCCCGGATGTACGCGGCGGCGCTGCGGCCGTAGGGACCGAAGGACCCGACCGGCTCTGAGCGTTCCCAAGGCCTTCGGTGAGCAGCTTTGTCTGGCGGTTTGGCCGTTTCGCGGTATGGCAGCGCGAAGTGGCTCCCATTCTGAACTGATCTTTACCCCGTGTTTGCTGTCGTTTGTGGCCAATGAAGTGTCATGCCGAATTTGTGTTTAATCGCGCAGCAAATGCAATGAGAGCCGCTCTAGCTGCCCGCTACATACAGCCTATCCAGAACACGCTTTAGTGGCGCCCTCTCGCGCCGCCGACACGGAGTACGGCAGCCGTGAGCGCTCGCTCAGCTCACTACCCCTCGTCTAGTTCACGGCCACTCAAGCAACCAAGGACGTCATGAAGGAGGTTATTTTTTGCTTGTTTTTGTAATTTTAATTTGCCTATAACTTTTAAAATAAAGCGAAATTCGAGAAAAGAAAAGTGTCATTAAGTTACTACGTTCAGTGCGCTCAGGTTTGGTGCAAATTAAAAATTAGTAAAAAAGTCATTGCAGGGCCCCTTTAAGAAAGAGAAGCAGAGAAGCCCTGGCCTCAGCAAAGCGAAACAAAACAGATTGCGAAAGGCGGCAAAAAAAAAAAAAAATCCACAAAACCAAAAAAAAAAAAACTTTTTTTTTTGCACAAGCACAGTTTGGTTTTGGGGTCGCGCGCACGCGCGCAAGAAGATGGGAAAGAGAAGCGGTGAAGCCCTCGCCTAAGCAAAGCGAAACAGCTTGCAAAAAATGGCAACAAAAAAAATCCATGGAATTAAGAGAAAAGAAAAAACATAAAGAGGAGGTTTTCTTTTCTTTTCTTTTGTTCGCACAACGCAGTTTGGTTCCAGGGTCGCGCGCCGCACGAAGGAGATAAGAAAGAAAAGCAGAAAAGCCCTCGCCCAAGCAAAGCGCACATAATGAAGATCCTGCCCTCGCCTCCTCGTCGCACTTTGGAAAGAGTTGACTAAAGTAGAAGTTTGGGCTAGTTGGTATTTCATGATTAAAGATTAAAACAGCGCTGTTTTAATCTTTAATTTGAAAAAGAAGCGAGAAGCCCTCGAAATGAACACACTTTTCTATCCTGGTGCAGCGATGTTGGCGATGTCAGCGAAAGCATGGGCAAACAAAACAACTTGCAAAAGGTGGGAAAAAAAAAAACAAAAAACGCGGAAGCAAGAAAAAAAAAACATGGAGAGGGGCTTTTTTTTTTTACGCATCGCAGTTTGGCTTTGGAGTTGCCGCGCCGCGCGCACAAAGAGATAAGAAGTTACGTCGATTTTTGCGGGATGAAAGGTCCCTTCATTATGCGTGTAAATACGGACGCATAAATTTTACCTCGCGTAATGAACGCACCCCCAACTTTGCCTCGATTTTTCGGGAAAAAAAGTGTGTTCATTCTGCGAGTAAATACGGTATTCGAAGTTTCGAATATTCGCACACCCCTACTGCAGAGTGATGCCAACTTGTCTCCGACCCCCACTTTTTATGAAAGCAACCTTTGTATTCATCGGAGAGGGAACCGAGCCCCTGAAAGTGGCCTTTGTATCCATCGGAGGGGAACCTAACCCCGAAAGTCGTATTTGTTTCCATCAGAGGAAGAAAACTCTAATTTCCCTCTCACGGCTTCCCCAATGCTAAGTTTAAGTCGAAATATAAGGCAAGTATTCACAGGAAGGCAAGACCCTCCTTTCGCGTCGGCTGCGGCGTCACAGAAGATATATGAATCTCTTTGAGGGGCATTTGCCGCTACCTTCTTGACCTGTAACTTACTATAGCAGAGCAAGCTGGCTTTTTTTTCTTCGGGGGCGGCCACGTCAATCGCTCGGAAGAAAAATAATATTCTCTTTGCGGGCGGAGCGGGGAGAGGGAGCACGGAGTACCCTCTCCCCGCTCCCTCCGCAAAAAAGGTTATTTTTTTCTTCCAAGCTATCCACGCGGCAGCTTGGAAAAAAAAAAAAAACCAGCGTGCTTTGCAAGCTGGTTTTCCCCCAATGCGGCCACTCGCGTTGGCGGAAAGCCAGCTTGCAGAGCAAAGCGGCGCTCTTGGCAGTTCGATATATTGGTAGCGGCTGCTATTTTTGTTCGATGTAACCATAGTTTTTGCTATATATTATCACTGTAACATTACTGTGCACAAACATTATTCCACATAAGAGATAATTTGATGTAAACGGGTTCGATATAGTCGGGTTTGACTGTATGATGACATCTCCCATAGAGATATCCTATTGAAACTTACTCGTGGACAGATTCATTGAGACTGTTTATTAATTAAGGAAACATATTTAAGGGCTCGACGTTTTAATTTTAGAAAGATATAAACTCCGAGTTACTTGGGATGAGTGTTATTCAACATCCCTAATAAAGCATTTACCAATAACGCTTGCATCTGGTTTATATGTTTGATCCTCTGTGTCTCTTATAGAGATAGTAATATGATATAGAACATAAACAAATATGGTAGAACAGACACCAACATCTTCCTAAACTGTTAACTGTGTCGATTATTTGTGAATGTCAGCATTTTTTAACATTGGAAGACGGGGCTTAACAGCAAAAGTTGGTTTTAATACATAGCCAAAAGTGGTAGGTACCAAAGAGGATGATATTAATAACGAAATATTTATGCTCTACATTCAGCTACGCTTCCAACTGCTTTAAAATATTTGCTAAACAAGCACTGATGCATTTCTGTTATCTGAAAGCATTTCATACGCTACCAGTATACTATTTTTCTATTGTCTTTTGTTGGCATAACACAGCAGAATCTATAATATCAGCAAGCGTTCCAAAATGCATCTTTGGAGCATCGGAATGCACAGAGAACAGGAATGATAAGGTAGCCTCTGGTTGAGGTCAGGGAAAAACAAAAGCATGTGGGAGCATTAGGCGGGTAAACAAATGCACAAGGTATGCTAGGAGCAGACAAAGTTTCACGCCATTTTTATTTTACTCGCCACTGATTGTGTTCCAATACGGAAGCAAAGGCCATCATACCTGCTGCTTGAGCATGATGTCTGACGAGAAGACCGCAAGCTGCCTCTGCACAGTGTTGTCCTTCTCTTGTACGGCCAAAGCCAGAATGATCAGGGCGCTGTACCCGTGGTCCTCGCAGAACTTGCCCAGTTCCGTTTCCATACTGTTTTCGTGGCAAATGTCCTGAAAATGCGACTGAAACTTTTACGAATAGCTCCGCTACACACTCCGCTGTCTGCACAATACATTCACACTCTGGGTGTTCGTACACAAAAATTACATTCTTTGCAAAGGGTCATGAACTCAAAACCAGGGGCTCAAACCGAAAAATATAACGTTTCGGTTACGGTTACGGTTACTGCTTCCTGTTGATAACGGTTTCGTTTCGGTTTTTTACGGTTTTACTTTTTACGGTTTCGGTTACCGGTTACACGTTTCTAAAAACCGGTTTATTTCGGTTTTTCCAAGAATTTGTCTAATTGAAATGCTAGACAGCCGTTTTATAATAAGCGGTTTAAAGTAGTCCCAGATATCCAACAACAGTGAAATTCAACGTTTCTAGCTCCAACGCTTGTTCACTACATCTGCTTATATTACATAGCTTGATACCCGAGCATACATGTTACCCCCGCTACTCGGGGATCATTGCATTCTATATAATAAAAATGAAAATAAACATCCCTAATTTGTTGTTCGGCAGCGTTTGTAAGCTACCCTAAAAAGTCCCCACAGGGTGCAGGGTGCTGGAAGAACCATTCATACCCTCTTGACACTATAGTTTTATTTCAACCTAATACATGCAGACGAGTCTTCGCCCACACTGAAGGAAGGAGCAGAGCTATAACCATCCTCTAGTAAAATACTGCTAAGTGGAATAAACTAATAAAATTGAGAGCTGAGCTAGTTGGTGAAAGTCAAACAACTATGCAAACGCAATAGCCCAAAACAAGGAAGACTGAAGAGAGGAACGAACAACACATTAACAACAGAGAAAGCTGTACAAATATGTTATGTGTTGTTCGTTCCTTTCACTAGTCTTCATTGTCGTGCCATGTTACACCTACGTCATGTTTGCCGTTTCCAAGCAATTGCCTATGGTTATCGAAGTGCACGTGTCTCGCTGGCTGATTCTGTGACGTTAGAAAAATGGTGCATTTATATATAAGAAAAAATTAAAGAAGGTGCGGACGCAAAAAATTAAAATAAAGTCCGGACGTACCTTATATATATAAATGTATATATAAATTTGAAAATATGCAGATCAATAAACAGTACTTTATCGAATGAATCAATGTTTTACGAAACCGCCGAAAGCCAAAATAAACGGTGGAGCTAAGATTTGAACTCTGGACCTCCCAATGTCCGGTCGGGTTTTCTTATATTATACTATATTATATTTATTATACGGGCCGCGGGCTACTTGGCATTTTAAACTTCTCTTTATGGCTCTGGATTTTTACTTCTTCGTCCACCTGTTTGACACAGTTTCAAACCAAATTCTTCCCTTTCTTCTGCGTGTTTGGTCGACTTTGCCGCACTGCCCACCACTCCACCTTAGCCCGCTACCCGACAGCGCATGGGCAGATGTCTCCGGAGTCGGTTTTGGAGTACTTGTAGGGGTCTGTGCACAGGCAATCATAGCCCCCTGCCGAGGCCAATATACCTCTGGGAAGGACTCGCTGTGTCCTGGTGCACGTGCATTGGCTTGAAAGGGACTCTTCTACACACGGACAACACGACCTTGGCTCTAGCGCTGCACCGCGGCCATGGACGAGCTTTGCCTTGGGTGCCGTCTCTCTTCTTTTTCCTATAAATTTATGCCAATAAAATGGGTACCGTCGGTCTGAGCACCGTGGTCATGAGCCCCGCCGACCTGCCGTTGCGTGCTTGACATGCGATGGCGAGCCGGCGGGCCATCGATTCCTCGCGCTCTCGGCGCGAGACATCTTTTCCTTCTCGTGCTGAGGGCGGCGGAAGAAACGTCCGCTTCCCGAGGTTTTTCAATAAATCTGAATAAATAACAAGATGAAGAAAAATGGCAATGGCAATAGCCCATGGCAAAGCTCGTCCATGGCCGCGGCGCAGAGCGAGAGCCAAAGCTCTGTTCTCTGTGTGTAAAAGAGTCCCTTTCTCGGCAATACACGCGCAGCACAACACGGCGAGTTCGTTCTGGAGGTATGTATATATTGACCTCGGCAGGGGGGCAATGATTGTCTGCGCACTGTCCTTAACATCTACGCCGTAACCGACTCCGGAGGCGTCTGCCCATGCATTGTTGGGTAGCGGGGGAAAGGGGAGCGGTTGGCAGTGCGACAAAGTCGGCCAAACACGCAGAAGAAAGGGAAGCCAGTTGAGTGAAAGAGGAATTTGGTCTCAAACTTTGTCAAACGGGGGACGAAGAAGAAACAAATCCAGAGCAATAGAGAGAAAAGTAAAATGCCAAGTAGCCCGCCGCCCCTGGACCGCCTTGAGGGAAGCGAGCGCTCCAGCGAGCGAAGGACACGGGAAATGGCTCGGGGCCGTTCTGGCGTCTGACTAAGGGCTCCGACCAGGACTCGTCAGTCTCTAACCTTTTGAAAGATTAAGGTTTACCACCACCATCTGCGAAATTGTGTCATCGGGTGTGTGGAGCCTGAAACTAAGAAAACCTATGCGTCGCGTGGGCTCTGCTCGTGTCGCTTAGGTTTAAGCGAAACCCCGACCACAGCAAGTCCTCTACAAGGAGGTGCATCGTAGACGCCAACTTCTCTGGGTCGGGATGGGTGCACAAGAAGTTGTCTACGTGAAACCAAGGCCAGGGTCCACACGCGCATTTACCTGGCAATGGCTGTTGCCAAGAGCTGCATGTAAAACGGCGCCGGGCGTATCACAAATGGCATACGGAAAAAACGGCAGTAATGGCGGCCTACTCTAAATGTGTTCACATTACAGGAGGTGAGATGAAGCGTGATATGGTAAAAGGCCTTGGCCAGGCCGAGCTCCATCATATGCGCTTGGGGCGGGAATGGGTTTACTTTGATGGTCTGGGGTGGGAGTAAGGCGGAACCGAGGTGCCTGGCGGTAAGGAGTAAAGCGCGAAACACATGTGCGACGAAACCGTCCGATCTGACGTCCGATCAGGCGATACGACGGTTGGAGGTGAGGGTTATCAACGCTCTCTAATGCTGCGAAAACCCTCGCCTCCCCAAGGTCATTCCGGCAGTCCGCACGTCGGATCGGACGGTTTCGTCGTACATGTGTTTCGCGCTTAAGTGCTGCGCAGTCTAAAACAAAGCGAAACTCGGTGGCTGACTTGGATACGAGGAAGACAGGGTTGAGCTGCGGACCATGTGTGGAGCGTTCGATGATGCTACCAACATGTTGGTTACGGCGGCATCAATTGTGGGTACCTGGCCGGGGAGAGGAGGGCAGGCCGTGAAGCAGGAAGCCTTCGTGCTTCACGGGCGGCCCGTGAAACTATATGCCTCACTAAACACTGCCCAGTCGACTTCAGGAGCCTGCTGGGTCAGGTGGACTGGCGGCGGAGGTCCCGTCGCTTTCGACTTGTAGGCAGTGCTACGCAGGTCTGACTCGGAGTCTTCGACGTCGCTTTGCTTGTCTGTAGTGTGTTCCTCTGTGTTGGTGTGGTTTTCCTCCTCACCATCGTAGGTGTCCATGGAGTCGTCATCGCCGTGAGGCTCAATGACACTATCAATCCTGCTGAGCCACTCCAGGATTCGCTCGGCGGCGGTGGCTGTCAAGTCCGGATCCAATGGGTCGTTTTCTTCGGTCCAAGATCAAGCACGGGCAAGGTCGGCCGAGACGCCAGCCTCGCAAAATGCATGGGCGAAAAAGTCCTCTACTGGGAAATCGTCCAGTAGCGTCGAGGAGACAACCGTGCTGTCGATGACGGCACTGGTAAGTCTCGAAGTCACAGGGTAGCTGCCGGACTCACTTAGCATTAAAGGGCCTCTTAGACTTTGTGCCTGGGCGGTAGTTGGTGTTCGAAGGAGCACGAGATGTGTGGCGGCCGCATCGATGCTGGTTGGGTAGCTGGTCGGAGAGCTCTCTAAAAACCTCAGACTCGAGCCTGGATGCCTGGGATAGCCGCCCTCCAGTTCCCTTTCGCGACGACGTGGAATAATTCAAGTCTATCGAAAATGAGGTGCTGGTGTTCGGGGAGCATGGCATACCCCAGTAGAACCGATACGGGTGGAGATCCCGGATTTCGTGGATATATCTCGTGGACAAACTTCTGGTGTTCTGGGCGAGGTCACGCAGAATGTCGTAGGCCTGACGGACCCTCTCTCCAGGAATGGGCGGTGAGGGCTTCGCCAGAGGTAGTTGGATCACATTGGTGGCTCTGGTAGAAATGATTTCCGTAGCCCTCCCCCTGCTTCCCAAGTACCTCCGGCGGAAGCAGAGGGAGGGATATATATATATATATATACAACACGGGCACCTCACGTCATCGTATGTGGTCTCTGAAGAGGAAATCAACGAACATATGCAGATGAATGAACCGTACTTAATCCAATGAATCAAAGAATCAAAGTTTTCAGGAACCCGCCGAAAAGCCAATGTCAAACCTCTGACCTTTTCTTTTTTTCTTTCTGTGTTGTTTCAAAATACGCCACTCGCGACATCTTTTCAGATTAAATGAATACCAGGTTTTCTTTCCGCCAGCTCTGCATGATGGTCAATTTACCTCGTTTCTTCATATTGGCTACCGCATGTCAGGAACATCGGTTGTTTTGATAAAACCGAGTTGAATGGACAGCTGAGAATTCTAACTTATTAGTTAATACCCTGAAGGCGACACGTACTGAATACATGTAGCGATTGAGGAGTCTGGCAGATTTAGAAATTTATACTTTTTTTATTATAAGCTCGACCACTGATTTCAACTAAGTATTCTTAATCCTAAAGTTAGATTCAGCGGAAATGTATTACCAGATGCACCACTCGCTGACAGCGACTCTGTCAAATGGCCACGACATTTCAAGATCCCTCCTTCAGGTCATACTTGAGAAAAACTAATCTTTTTATTTTTCGGTTCATATCGGTTAAAACCGGTTACCGTGTAATAATTCTACGGTTACGGTTACGATTTTTATAAATTTCGAATAAAGGTTTCGTTCCGGTTACGGTTACTGAAAAAATATTGTTCCTAAACGGTTTTCGGTTTTGGTTACGGTTACGGTTTGAGTCCCTGCTCAAAACACACCATATACGAGGGTGATTGAAACATTATTTGCACTCCGGTTATTAAAAAAATCAGCAGAACCCATCCTTTGGGAATGATTATCTACGTTAATGCGAATAGCATCAAACGGTGCTGGAGTTATGCGCGTTCGTCAGGTGGCCGGCACACTCTAGATACGCCAGCCCACTCTTGAGGCGATTCTAAATTTGTTGACACTTTCACAGCCCTGCGCACGATCTCCGCAGCCCAGCACGTGCGTTTGTGTCACTTAGGAAGGCGAGCAAAGCACGCGCCATACGCACAAACACTCAAAATGGTACCGACCAGACTTTCTGGCGTCTCAGCTAGTCTCAACCAACGGTACTCTAAGCGGTTGTTTATATCTTTACCATAGGACGCGCTTTACAGCGCTGTCACAGCTACCGGTGCGCGCGCGTTCCATGCACGAGGGCTCATTCCGCTCTCGTGAGGCTGAGCACGGCCGCTACATCACCCTCTCCCGAGCGCGGGAGAGGGTGAGCTAGCGGCCGTGCTCAGCCTCCGAGAGCGGAATGAGCCCTCGTGCATGGACGCGCGCGCACCGACAGCTGTGACAGCGCTGTAAGCGCGTCCTATGGTAAGATATAAACAACCGTTTAGAGTGCGTTGAATGACTGCCTTCATAGCTCTGTGATTAGCGCGTCTGCCTGCTGATCAAAGGGTCAACGGTTCGAATCCCAGCCGGCGCTGGTCTTTTTTATTTATTTATCGACCCGCGGCGTAAGAGGTTAGATAGCCAGATAGATAGATAGATACATAGACGAAAAGTGTGTGAAGTAGCCAAAGAATGCTATTCGCATTACAAAACTCCCGTTGGCTATACCGTCTTATCGGCGTTTTTTGCATGGGGTCGCTGTTTCACCAGTCGCTGCTGTGCAGGTTTGATTGTGTTAAGTCAGTTCAGTCATGATTGTGGTGCGAAAAAGAATGGCTGTCCCACTTGCGATTTGCACGAGTGGGACAGCAATTTGTTTCCTGGACTGAGGGGGTGTCTGGGGCCGATATTTATCGGATTTTGTGCACAGTATGAAGAAAGTGTTATGCTGTGATGAAGTGTGTTTCAATAGATAAAAAAGTTCAAGCAAGGACGCACAAGTGAAAGCCGTGAAGAAGGAGTCAGACTCCCATCCGCGTCCCCGACTGAGGAGAACACTGAGCATTGTGGGAATACGCCGATACGCTGTTCCCCACGTGGTCCGTCAACAACCCGAGTCCAGCCTGGTTCTTTCACGGGAGCGGGATTCCGCTCCCCGTTTATTGGTACATAAAAACACAACGCTACAAAACACTCAATCTATACTACAAACACACGCGACATTACTCAAATATTTACAAACGTATGTTACGCCCAAAGCTTAACACAAGAGGGCCCCTAGGCCCCGTGTCCCGCTATTGCTCGAGAGCAGTTGCTTCACTTGCCTATCTTCAGCGCCAGCCGAGAATCCTAAGAGACTCTTGCCTCCCGGTTACCCGACAATATCGACTGATGGGCGAGGAGGTTTTCTCCTCGCCCGCCATGGGGCGCCTGCAGCGCCATCCAGTGGCTAGGAGAGAAAGCGGCACGTCGGAACCCGAATTCGAGATCCCGATCGACCCCGCGGTGACACGACCATGTGATCGTGTCTGAGGCGAGGCAACTGCTTAGTTGCCTCGCGGCCAAGACGGCTAAATGGTTTGATAGGCGCCCTCGTGAATGCACGGTGCGCCATAGCATGCACTGAAGGGCTGTCCAAACAGGACACTTCAGAATTCAAAAAGCGACACGACTCCGTCATATGAAGTGAAAGTTCAAGTCCGGCAGTCCGTCTTCTGTTTGGAAATTCACTAGGCAAACATCATGACTTTCCTCCTCACCTCCTCCGCTTTTCAGTGACCTCGCTGCTCATCAGACTTGACGTCACACACCACCTGCCAATGGTGTGCCTGTTGCCTGTCCATCTGTTCTGCCACGCCCTCATATCCTTCCCTTTCTCGTTTTGGAGCTGAAGAGCAGCGGAGGCCTTAAGCGATTGACCAACAGCCAAAAGCGTGTGAGGGGCTGTTCGGACCCATATGATGAGCATGCTCAAGACCCCGTGAAGGACACAAGCAAACTTTGATGGAAGGAACCATCCCCAGGTAAAAATAAACGGACGAAAGCGGACCGCACACGACATTCGACGGAGTTGTGCCACCTCGCTATTTCTAAAGTATCCCGTGTGGACACCCCTTGGCTCTGTCACATAGATGAGCAACAGTGTTTGACGTGTCCAAGAATTTCCAAATCAGCCAAGGCTCTGCCTATGTGGTAATCCACAACAAACTGGAGTTTCAAAGTTTTGGATGAAATAAATTTTAGAGCCGTTGTGCAGATAAGTTTTTAATCACTGTAGTAATGTCGTTAGTTGGGCGAGTTGGTAATGATTGAACATGGTTAAAATTGCGCACAAACAGAAAGGAACAGTGAAGAGGGAAGAGAGAAGAGACAAGCGCAAACTCACAACTCGATGTATTGAAGAAGAAAGAAGAACAGCCCGCGTTGTCAGCTCGAGCCGAGGCCACACTCGCACGGGGGCACCCGAGCACGCGGAGGATACACACCATCAACCACACTCAAACGATTGTAGAAAGGCCATTTCCTTGTCAGTTAAAGCCACAGAAGGATGGCTGACACAACGCTCGCCTAGGCGGAGTATAGTAAAAGCTTCAAAAATTTCCCTGGTATGTTTTTCGTAGAATCTGCCAATTATCGAGGTTTTTTGTAAAGAAGGTGTACACTTACACGCTTGACAATGCAGAGGTAGGTGACCCCCCACCGTGGAATTTAGAGAAAGATTGTGCTCCCTTAACCGGTCATTAATACACCGTCCTGTCTGTCCTACGTAGGATCTACCACAGGAAAGGGGAATGCTATAAACCACTCTGGTTGAACAGGGCACGTAAGGGCGGACGTGTTTTGTGCGGCACCTGTGTTTTTTAATATTTTCGACTTTTGCTCGAACTTTAGAACAAATTTGACCCATTTTTTGGGGGCTGACATCACTAAGGGGACTCCGTACCTATTGGCTACCTGTTTGAGATTGTGAGAAATTCTGTGTATATACGGAACCACCACCACTCTTTTTTTGTCGACATTACGTGCAGCTTTTTCACATCCTTTTACTTTTTTTATCAGAGTTCCTACCACCTCAGTTAGCACCTGCGTTGGGAACCCAGACGCTGTAAGCCTCTCAATTTGAGCATTAAAACTGCTTTTGATGGTGTGGAGGCATGACTTCTTTAAGGCTGAAGTAAGGCAGGAAAGAGCTATGCCTCTTTTTACGACTTTAGAGTGCGAGGACGTATAGTGTAGTAAACCTTTTTTAGAACGGGGTGAAAATGACCAGCACAGGTGGTTTGTTTGCAAAGATAGGGAAAGGTCTAGAAATTGCAACACACCTTCCTTAGGAGTTTCACAGGTAAAAATAAGCCCTGAACCGCACTTGTGGAATATGTCCATGATGGTGATGGACATATTCCACATATATTCCATGATGATGATGGCCTCTCTTCCCTCTTCACTGTTCCTTTCTGTTTGTGCGCAATTTTAACCATGTTTTTAATCACACTCGTAGAAGCATGGTACAACGCTAGGATGTATCAAGTTGAACGAGAAGGTTGAAATAAAGTGGTGTTAAACTTAATTGATCCATTGCACAACAGTCACTTTACGTCTTCATATAGCAGTGGCGTAGGCGGGGGGGGGGGTCGAAGTGCCAAAATGTTGTATAGGATGACTTCAAGAATGATGCAAAGGACAGCGTCATCCTTGAGCGTACGATTCGAGCGGAGCGTGCCGCTCAATCGTACTTTTATGGCCATATACACCGCTTTTTTGCTCAATGGGGCAAGTAAGGCTTTCACTTTAAAAAATGCCCTGAAGGGAAACCTCGATGTCAGGAACGGTGAAATCGTCAACCAGCGGAGCAACAGGACAATCACCATCATCCTCCGTAAAGCAGAACCAAAATAGCGACTGAAGCACAATGCCATTATCAAACAGTCTGAGATAATATTGTTTTCTACTTTAAGCCTGCTAATCTGGGAGCCTTTAGGTGATAAGTGTCTCTAAAATTTCAATGGATCAAATTTAAAAAATTGTGAAGGGTGGAGTTGTAGTACAGGAACTTCGCTTCGTGCACCAGAGTTCGAAGGCCTGCTTTAAGCTGCTCCAGAGTAAGTCAACTGTTTTTAGCACTTGAATTTCTTGTTCGTGAGATGTTTCAGCTTTAAATTAATTACATCTCGATTAATCCAAGGATTATGCTTGTTAGAGCGTTTTTTTACCTTAGGGACAAAGTTATGCAAACATTCCTGAGTATTTCCCTCAAATATATTCCAACCTCTAGGTCAGTGCTGGGAAGAGAACTAGTGCGGATGGATTCGTCGTTCACGTATCTCAAGCAAATCAAGGACACTTCTGTCGCTCGCCCTTGAAAAGTCGAGAAACCAGACAGTTTGGGCCACCTGTACGTCAATTTCAGCAAAAATACATTCTGTATTGCTACTATGTGTTAGTGAAAGTGCATGCCTAAATTATCAGAATGCAGTACTACATCTACTATCATTACAATTACTTACTATACCTTGAGAGCTCATAAAAGCATCATACAGACGACAATTTTCGGTCAGTTCGAAGTGGGGTTGCGATTCCAGCAATTACCGTATTTACTCGCATAATGAACGCACTTTTGTTTCCGAAAAATCGAGGCAAAGTTGGGGGTGCGTTCATTACGCGAGGTAAAAGTTTTGCGTCCGTATTTACTCGCATAATGAACGGACCTTTTATCCGGCAAAAATCGACGTAACTTCTTATCTCTTTGCGCGCGGCGCGGTGACTCCAAAACCAAACTGCGATGCGCAAAAAAAAAAATGCCCCTCTCCATGTGTTTTTTCTTGCTTCTGTGTTTGTTTGTTCCCCCCCCCCCCTCCTGCCTTTCGCAAGTTGTTTTGTTTGCCCACGCTTTCGCGACCTCGCTGCACCAGGGCTTCTCTGCTTTTCTTTCTTATCTCCTTGCGCGCGGCGCGCGACCCTGGAACCAAACTGCGTCGTGCGTAAAAAGAAAAGAGCTCCTCTTTATGCTTTTTCTTTTCTCTTAATTCCGTGGATTTTTTTTTTTTGCCGTCTTTCCCAAGTTGTTTTGCTTTGCTTAGGCGAGGGCTTCACCGCTTCTCTTTCCTATCTTCTTGCGCGACGCGTGCGGCTCGCGACCAACCTGCGCTGTGCAAAAAAAAAAAAAAAAGTCTTGTTTTTTTTTTTCTCTTGGTTCCGTGGAATTTTTTTTTTTCGCCGCCTTTTGCAAGTTGTTTTGTTTCGCTTTGCTTAGGCGAGAACTTCTCCGCTTCTCTTTCTTAACTTCTTGCGCGCGGCGCGCAACCCAAAATCCAAACTGCGCTGTGCAAAAAAAAAAAAAATCTCTTATGCTTTTTTTTTTTGCTTTTGTTGGATCTTTTCTTATTTTTTTTAACGCGTTTCACAAGGCGTTTTGTTCGCTCACGCTGCACATGCATTCGCGACCTCGCTGCACCAGGATAGAAAAGTGCGTTCATTTCGCGCGCGTGGAGGGAGGGGGTCAAAATTTTGACGTCCGAGTTGGGGGTGCGTTTATTACGCGAGGGAAAAAAAAGTCGAAATTTTGAGAGCCGACTTGGGGGTGCGTTCATTACGCGGTGCGTCATTGTCGAAATACGGTATATGCACAAGCCTATGCAAAGAAATCGTGCAATAATTCAAAGTGTGACTCTAGGACTCGTTAATTCCAAGGATCTTTTACATGCTCAAGAGGTTAGGCAACATGGGTGCATGAAAAAGCCTCACAGTTGCACCAACCAAACTTAAAACACTAAACCTAGGGGAAAAAGGAATTGTTTTCTACCTGGTTAGGACAAAAATGTAACAATATAAATGCTTGTCAAAAAAAAAAGTTTTTTTTAAATGTTTTTGTTACATTAATTTTTTGATTTGGGGGCGAAACCGAAATTGTACCTTTGTGGGATGATGATGATAGCGTTTGTACCCAAGTGTGCACTCCGACTCGCCGGACCTCAGAGCACACACTGGTTGGGTACAAATGCTAGCATTATCAGCACACTAGGATACAATTTCGGTTTCTCCCGCAAATCGAAAAATTGCTAATGTAAAATAAATATTGGGCAAAAACAATTCTTTTTAACAAACTTTCTTTTTTTGAGTAATGCCTGTATTAATTAGGCAGAAAAAGTTTTTTTCCTTAGTTTGTGTTTTTTCTTTTTTTTAATTGCACCCATGGCATTAAATTGCACATGGTGCAATCAATCTTATCAGACGTGTGCGCAGTCGGTAAAAAGAGGGAACGAGTGCGGAGCAACTAAGCCGCCAGGCAGCCAAGCCGATTCATCGGCCAAGCAACGACAAGGGTGCACGCATCACGACGTCGTTCCCATGGAAGTTACGAAAGCAAGCCCTACGAGATGTTTTGACCATCAAGTGTATTGATGTCAACAAACATGCTGTGATCTGTAGCCTGCTTTTAGACCGTGAAATTGTGCAAGTGGTTAGGCCTAGGAACGGTCACGTCGCTTTCCATGCCTAGTGGCCGAGTGCCGTCGATGCAGAAACTGCTTGTGGCACCACAGAGTACGATTCTGCAATTTCTTTGATGTAGAAACTGCCGAGGTCTCCCGTGCCCAGAGAAAGGTTTGCAATTTGCAGAGTGTAGTTAACACTGCACGTCTTCATTAGTGGAATTTTCTGAGTCTCCGTTTGTAGAAACAAGCAAAATCAACTTCTCTCAGTGGGTACTGAATAAAAACAAACAATTTGGGTATGTGCGTTTTTTTTTTAATTTATTATATGTTTAAAATGACACTGACAGGGTATTTATGCTCCACAAGGTTTTACAACGGAGCTGTTAAGGGCTAGGTTCCCAAGGATCGTGTCCGGTACAAAACACTTGTCGACGAAAACGTCTCTGGACAGCTACCGCCATCTATAAGCGACGGCGGCAAGCACACAACCAGTATGGTTGCCGCCGTTGCTCGTAGGTAGCGCTCAACCTTTCCAGCTATCATAGAAGTAATGATAGCTGGGCGGCGTGATGGTGGGAATTCA
The DNA here is from genome assembly GCA_037355805.1 of Ixodes ricinus. Lineage (NCBI taxonomy): Eukaryota > Metazoa > Arthropoda > Arachnida > Ixodida > Ixodidae > Ixodes > Ixodes ricinus. The sequence goes on along the minus strand of JAZHYW010033969.1, from coordinate 64,436 downwards.
TTATAGGAAACAGCACGAAAAACAGGCGACGACAAAGAAGAAGCACACGTAGCGAGTGCAGCGCTCGTCACGTGTGCTTCTTCGTCCTCGTCTGTTTTGCGCGGCGTTTCCTACGCTCTTATCAGTTTCGGTTTGGACTCGAGGATGGGTCAGCCGCGTGCTTTTTCAGGAAAAGAAGACTGGCTGCGGAAAGAGCGGCGACGTACGCAGCAGCGCGAATGGGTCCGTAACCGCTGCAAAGCCGCTGTCGCCTTGACTTCACTGCGTCGAGCACTTCAGATTCCCTTGCCAAAGAAGAGCGCATCGCTCGCCTGGAAAGCCACCGCCGAGAAGAGAACCAGCGATGTAAAGGGCGCCGGCGGGCCAACACCACGGACGACGATCGTGCCAAGCGCAAGCGCAAGGCCCAGCGACGACTGCACTCCACGCCGGCTGAACAGTTCCCGGGCGCGACGGCAGTGTTCCGGGGAGTTCGTGGATTACCCGTTTGGCGCCACGAGCGCCGTGTGTGACCCACTCTGGGTTGCCGGAGACGTATCCACGATCGGCAGCGTGTCGGACGAGAAGAAGCGGGTGGAGTGGGCAAGGCGGCACAACAATGATGCGGTCACCAACGAACCCCTTCCTGTTTCTGCTGCAGGTGTTCGTCTTGATTGCCCTTCCTTCAAGCTACAATCACCATGGACAGTCCAAAGCCGAAGAGTGCCAGCTTTCCTCGGAACTAACATCAGTTTACCCTTTCAACGTCGAGTCGGAGACTGTCTTTGACGAGCGAGTTTTCGCTTTTGTGCCATCGGTGACATCTTGCTGCAGCGTCGCTTCGTCATCGACATCAACGACGCTTTCGACATACGCCCCCAACGGTATCAGCTTCAGTGGGCAAGGCGGCACGACAACGATGCGGTCACCAACGAACCCATTCTTGTTTCTGCTGCAGGTGTGTAAACCGTTTTACTGCTGTAAAATCAAAAGCAATTATTTGTGCTTGAAAGTGCTGCCTTGCCCGGGCGTGTTGTGTGAATGTCTGGCTGGTTGTTTTGATGCGTTCTGCTTACTTGTACTTTTACTGAGCGGGGACGTAGAGTTAAATCCCGGACCTACCGTAAGTGAACAGTTAGAAACTATCCTCCTAAGCCAACGGGATATGACGGCAAGACTGGCGTCAATAGAGCAAAGGCTAGAACAATCAGCTGCCAGTGCTAATGAACGGCTAACTTCAATGGAGCATAGAATTGAAGCACTTTCGTTTTCAGCCCAGAAGCTTGAACAGTGTGAAGCCACTATTGAAAGCTTGAAATGCCAGGTCGTGACGTTATTGGATAAGGTTGACGACTTGGAAAATCGCAGCCGCCGGAACAATTTAATTGTCTATGGAATAAACGAGGAAGATAATGAGACGCTTGCTTCAATAAAAAAGTCGGTAATAGAGGATCTTTTTAAATCTAAAATGGGAGTAAATGTTACAAGCGTTGAGCGCATACACAGACTAGGTAGAAAGGCGGCAAACAAGTCATGACCGGTTATCATTAAATTTTTTGATTACAATGAAAAAATGCTATTGATGAAAAACGCTCCTAAACTTAAAGGTACTAAGATATCGGTATCTGAAGATTACTCCCGTCGAGTTCAGGAGATCCGAAAACAGCTGTGGCAGACGGTTAAAGATAACAGAACACAAGATGACAAAGTCTTTCTTCGCTACGATAAACTTATCGTGCAATGCAGCGTGGGACAATGTAAACAACACAAGAATTAAAGTTACTTCCGCACGTGCGGAAAAGTGACTCTTGAATGATTAGCAGCGTCAGCTAAAAATAATAAATGTCAATGCAAGAAGCTTGGCGAACAAAGTTGAGGATTTGGAGAGTATACTGCTTGTTCATTCTCCTGATGTGGTGGTTGTAACAGAGACATGGTTACATCCTAATATAGCAAATTCAGAGCTATGCCCGCCTGAATATAACATAGTTAGAAAAGACAGGGCTTCTAGGGGAGGGGCGTAGCTATATTTCATAAAACGTACTTGCAGTGTATGCCTGTATCTACACCAATTGATCATGAAGTATTGCTGTGTAAACTCAGGTACGACAATGTGTCATTCATGGTATGTGCTGTTTATAGACCACCAAATGCAGCTATTAGTATGATTAGTGATCTCAATGATTACTTAATTCAGCACGTTAAACCCTCAACTAATTTCATACTATTGGGAGACTTTAATCTACCGCACATTGACTGGAGTACACTTACTGTGTCCAATAAAGATTGTGCGAGTGGAGAGGCCCTAATTGATTTAACGTTCTCACTAAATTTAGTTCAAATAGTAAATTGCCCTACTAGGGGTGAATCACTGCTAGATTAGGTTTTTTTAAATGATCGCTTGCTTAGTAAAAAATACAGCAGTGAAGTTTGCAAAGGTATTGCTGATCATGATATGGTGCTTGTGTCAATTTATTTAGATCAAAGATTGCGATCTTTACCTGTTCTGTTAACAGTTCCAGATTTCAACAATGCTGACGACGTTTCTATCATCGACTTTTTAGAATTGTCTTTTGATGAGTTTGACCAAATGTCTTTTGAATGTGGTTCTAACATTGAAGCGTTGTGGTACTACTTTAAGAATATTGTAAACAAGTGTATATTGAAATATGTACCTCATCGAAAGAAAAAGACTAATGTTCATAATCCATGGATTAACAGAGATACCTTGCATTTGAAACGTAGAATTGCCCGAGTGAGAAAGAATTCTAAATCTAATAGAACAGAAACATGTCGCCAGCTTCTTTCAGAACTAAATGCACGACTTAAACTTGAAATCTCAGAAGCAAAGAAAAAATATTTTAATAGTTCGCTCCCCTCTTTCATGAGAAGTGCGCCACAAAAGTTTTGGCGTTATATCTCACCTAAGGATAAGTCATCTGTCCAAAGTAATATTACCGCGACTGAGTTCAATACTTTTTTTAAATCGGTATTCACTACTGACGACGGAGTTATCCCAAGCCTCGAAGTTAACGATGCGGACGTAATTCGTGACATTTTTATAACTCAGGAGGGAATTTTTAACTTAATTTTAAATAAATTGGACGCTCAGAAAAGTACTGGGCCGGATATGATACCAAACACTTTTTTAAAAAGGTATGCAGAATGGATGTCTAAATACGTATTTACATGTTCTGTTTTGCTTTTCTCTGGAGCATGCAGTATTACCAAATGACTGGAAGACAGCAAAAATAATTCCTATACATAAAGAGGGTGACTGGAGTACAGCATCAAAGTTTAGGCCAATATCTTTAACTAGCACCACGTGCAAATTGCTAGAATCATATTATTTTTACCAGGGTGTCGAACCGGAACCGAACCGAAAACCGGGACCGAACCGGTATTTTTTCCGGAACTGAACCCGAACAGTTATATTGTTATCGCAATGAACCCGAACTGGCACTGAACCGGAAAAAAATAACGGTTACCGGCTCATGTCAAAACGGTTCGGCCACGCGCTGTTGACAATGAATGTGCTATCAATGCCATTTGTTTTTAAGTGCCGTCAACTGACACACACCTCGCTTACATATTTTTCTTCTCCACTCAGTCTTAGGAATATAAACGCTGCATCCATGAATCTTGACATAGGAACCAGTATTGCGCTGGTCGCGGCTTGCACGGAAGAAAAAAATTGGAAGGCTGTGCAAAAAAAAAAAAAAAATCGCGTCACGGGATTTCATTTTTTTACAATCTCGTTAATCCTAAATGCTGCTGTGTGCTCATTTCATAACACATTTCTAGAACGCGCGAGTTCTTGAAGCTTGCTTCCATCGGAATGAAAAAGAAAAGGCTGTGGAGTTTGATAATGTTTGAGGGAGAGAAAGAAATTTTATTTACAGTTGAAATGAGCATTCATGAATTATATCTGCTCTTCGCTGCCCCAACCACCGGTCAGAGTATATCGAGCTATGAAGTGTCAAGATTTATATGCCGTATTTTTCGTACCGGAAACTCGATAAATGCGGGAAAAAAACAGGGATACAAACCCTAGTCGCTCAAGTAGAAGCGAAGCTGCGCGCACTTTAGAATATGACAAAGGATCTGCCGAGCTTCTGTTGCTTCCGTCGCCTGCCCAGCGTAGTCATGGGACTCAAGCGGGCGAGTGCGCTCAAACCAACGCTTAACAGACGCTGGAGTTAGCGCCCGTGACAGACAGCCCTGTCATCAGACAGTCGTTGTTTGCCGCTTGCATTGGCTACAGGCTTTTATAAACGTTATGCACTACTAGTTTCGACGATGTATCCCGTTTCGTATGTGCTGATTTCAGATGTTTTATTTGTAATTTATTTTGATGTTGCGATGGTTCATCGAACCGGTTCAGCGCCCCGAACCGGTTTGCGAACCAGTTCGCGGATCAAATTAATCGAACCGGAACTGAACCAAAACAAAATAAATTTACCTGAACCTGAACCGTAACCGAACCCGTATTTTTTTCGGTTCGACACACTGATTTTTACACATATTTCATGTCACTTAGATAAGCATAACCTAATATATAGAAATCAGCATGGGTTTAGGAAATCACTTTCGACTACAACTCAGCTCATTGAATTTACGCAAGACTTGGCTGAAACCATTAACGGGAGGGGCCAGACTGACGTAATATACTTAGATTTTTCTAAGGCATTTGACACAATGTCTCATCCCAAGCTGCTGGCAAAACTTTCCAATATGCTCAAAAACTCTCAAATTATAAACTGGATAACCGCATACTGTAAACGACTTAATTTTCGCGGGCTCAAATTTTCGCGAATCGGACCAAAGCTGAAAATTTGAAATTATTCGCGGGTTTTAATTTTCGCGAATCGAGTGTAACTTCCGTAGCGTTCACATATTGCCCGAATTGTTCGCGGGACCTAATTTTCGCAAATTGTAGGCGATTCGCGAAATTCGCGAAAATTAGGTCCTCGCGAAAATTTAGTCGTTTACAGTATTTATCAAACCGAAGCCAATATGTTCACTATAACAAAGTTGATTCGGACAAAGTGCTCGTTACTTCAGGGGTGCCCCAGGGTTCCGTACTTGAGCCACTTTGATTTACATTAATGACATTCCAACCAATATTGATGTTCCAATTAGATTGTTCGCTGACGACTGTATTATATATAAAACAATAAAAAGCCATACCGACATTCTTACACTGCAGCAGGCTTTGGATGAGATACTGTGTTGGACTAAAAAATGGCAAATGAAGCTAAATTATTTGAAAACAGCCGTCATGACGGTGTCCTGTAAAAAAAGCCAGTACAATTTAGTTACTTACTTGATGGACAACCAGTAAAGTGGGTCGAGGAGTACAAGTATTTAGGACTTCTTTTTAACAATAAACTGAACTGGAACCAGCATTTAGAACTAACGGTTAACAAAGCGAGGGCACTTTGTTTGCGTGTCGTAGGAAATTAAAATTTGCTGATTTTGACACCAAACTTATTGCTTATAAAAGTTTCATTAGGCCTGTGCTTGAATATGCTAGTTCAGTGTGGTGCCCTTTCACACAAAACGGTATTAACAAGCTTGAACATATCCAAAAGTTAGCTGCTCGGTTTATTTCTAATGATTATCGTAGAGAAACATCGTCCACTAAATTAGTTAATAGAGCAAAGCTTCAACCGTTGCAAATGAGAGCGAAAATTGATAGATTAAAATTGCTGTTCAATATCCTTAATGGCACTCTTCATGTTCAAAGCTCTAACTATATGCAACCATTATCGACCGGGTCCTCACGTCTAAACCACACAAGAGCGTTAAAACAATACAGGTTCAAAAACGACTGTTTTAGATATTCTTTTTTCCCTCGGGCAATTCAAGAATGGAACGAGTTACCTAATGATGTCGTCGTCAACACAACTGTTGCTAATTTTGTATCTGCTCTTGAATTTATACTTAATTGAGTTTTCATTTATAAATCTGCATCTTGTTTACATGTTTGTACCCACTCCTACCATGGCTCCTTGAGTGGAGCCAGTAGTATTCCTAAATAAATAAAAGAAACGGGCGCGTGCACATTGCGGCAGTGTATTGAGTACAGCTCCGCTGGTCTTCGTTCTTCACGAGAGTCAAAAGGCTGAACGTTTTTTATTTGTACATGACAGATGAGAGCCCAACCACCCACAACACAATTTGCAGCTCGAAATTCATTTTCTTTCCGCCCGCAACCCACCGATCAAGAACTGGTCCATGTACCGTTTTCTATGGTTTAGACACAACCACCAAAGATAATCAAAGTCGTGAGTCATCGAAGGCACACACTCAATACTAAAAAAGAAAATATGATACCCATTTTTTGTGGCTTCTATAAAACTGCAAATACATCGATTGAAAAAAAAAAAAAATTCCAAGGACACTTAAACACATTTTACAAGTTGTGAATGTGAAAGCATGAATGTCGTTCTTCCACTCCCTTAGTTTGTCTGCGGTGTACTGGTGTAGACGGCCATGTTTCGCTACTGCCGAGGTTGCCGAGCGTGCACTCTCCTGAAGCAGCCACAGCCCCCACCACCACCCCTTTTCCAGCAATGCCTGACACGAGAGCGGCGGCCAATCGCACGCTCGTGAAGCGGCCACCAATGGCTATCTAGGAGCCGTTTTGCTCAACCAATGGGAGAATGAGCATTTCTTTCGCAATTTTTGCAGTTAGACGCCACTGGCTCCGCTCCATGGGATAGTTAATGCTTTCGCATTAAAAGAAGGTTGCACAGCCACGTGACTTTTGGCAACGCTCTCCTCTATATTGCTTCTTCCTCCCCAGTCCAGTTTCGGTTTCAGTTTTGAGCAGTTGCGTTTTTTTACTTTATTAAAAACATATATGTGACGCTGTAGCAAAATATTTATTGGGTAGCCTTCCGACACCATGGTGAATTGCTCAGCAAAACATTTTAAAACGTTTTGAGAGGTGTTAGTGTGCCATTATTTTGAAGCGTTTCGCTATCTCTGTGAGCTTCACAATATCGAGAGTCAACCATACGAGGATTGAAAGTACCGTTATTTAAAACAAAAACATTGCCAATTCCTTGCTGTGTCCTGCAAGTGAACTGCACGCTTTGCTGCACACAGACTACACACAATCGCACAGCGCACGGGCGTTTTCCCCCCACTGAGTTTAGCAGAGAAATATTTCTGCCATATTTAGCCGAAAAATTTTACCCCATATGGTGTCAGCGTCTACGGTGTCAGTGACGTCGTGAGACACTGTGACATCGCATGACAACCCTACACGAGACAGGCCCAAAATCTGATGCGAAATCCTGCCCATAACGGTTGTCGCCGTAAAAGAAAATCATTAAGCCACAGAGGGTATACACGAATGAACCTGCCGTGCCGAACCGAGGATTTAGCCCGATATTGTTTACTTTTCACGAGTACACCTCACCCAGGATTTGCGTATGCAACAAAGATCAAATAGAAGTAGAGAACCATCTAATATTATATCTTAGATCAATTTAAGAGGAAGGAATTACCTTTATCTCGCCAGGCACGGAAGATATGGCAATGCGCTTGATAGGCGTGCAAACTACCTTGAGATCCTTCCGGAGCAGCTCGTCCAAAGTTAATCCTGAAAGAGCATGCAACAGAATTTGTGTTTTAGACTTGCGTCCGAGCTGCGACATTCAATGCAGAGTTAACCTATCAGTTCTCTGTGCAATTGTTGTGTTCCAAGATGAAATGTGATCCTTTGTTAATAGGTACCTTTTTTTCTTTATCAAATTAAAAAAAAGATTTATTAAGTTGCACCATTCCAGTTTTAATAGAAGTGGTACAGCAAGAGGACCGAGACGACCACACAAACGAGGAATTCCAAAAAGGGTGATACAAAGCAGACACTTGGTGAAAAGATCCCATTAGTTTTACCACACATGTCAAAAGTTCCACTACATACATTCAGCGTTTTATTTTCAGAATACATATCTTGCTGCGTACAGTATTATGCTACAACCTCCATACACCTTGCATCTGATAAAGTTTATGTTATGAAGCAGAATACTTTTACGGGCAGATTTCTTATGTATTTACGAAAGCATGATAACAGGGCCAGGTGTCTTTACAAAAAACGGTTTGTGCCTCGTCATGAATTTAACGGCAGACTTCAAGCTCTGTAGTCCAACGCTCCACCTTTGCATTGGTGGAGTGATTGCGATTAGTGTTGCTACAGCTGTCATGTACCCGTGCTGCCGCAAAACATTATCTCCTTAATATTAAGAAGTAGGGGGAGGGGGTTTGTGAGGTTCAGGGATCATGTAATCACTCCATCACGTAATCACATTGTGACGCCACTTCATACCTCAATGTGACATCGTACATCACATGACAAACACGACCACCTGCACACTGACGATGTCATGCGAGCATTGTCCACGAAATTTAGCAGGAAAATCATTCTGCATATCTCCAACTTCATCTGTAGGGGCAAGGATACCACTGGTACACCCGCCGGCGATATGAAGGTGAATGCCGGACAGTCGACTGCTCCGTGCTATCAGCGCCTAGACGCGACTGCTGTGGCGACTTGCTTTCTTAACGCGCGCTTCGCCGAGATTAAGCGCTTGGATCGAGCGCTGTTCTCAGCTCTGCTGCTACTCCCCACAGAAAGTGCGAGGATTGGGGATTTATCGATAGACAATGTGATTTAGTAGTTTTTAGGGGCGAAGCTCCTTAGGGGCTAGCCATGTCCGTATGTCCGTCCAGTGTCCAAGCGTCCCGCGTCCGGTGCTCGTGCTCCTGCTCGTGAGCTCACGTGCTCGTGTAGGGCAAAAAAAAAAAAGATAAAAATGATTTTTAAAAATTAAAAAAAAGACTAAAAAAAATTTGTTTGCGCAGTCGGAAGGATTTGAACCTGTGCGGGGAGACCCCAATGGATTTCTAGTCCATCGCCTTAACCACTCGGCCACGACTGCGGGACAAGTAGGGGGCTCTGAGATGTGGTAGTAACTCAAGAGCTGGGGATGTCATGGATGAAATGTTGCATGTAGCCGCTCAACGTCTATACAGGAGAGGGCGCTGCAGTCAAATGCGTATATAATCGCGTTAAACTTTGCATGCATTGGCTCAATGTTTATAGACGAGAGGGCGCTGCGGTCAAATGCTCAAATGCGTACATAACCACGTTCCATACCACACATTCTCTTTCTGACATGGATGAAAACGAACGAAGGGCTCCGCATGCTGCGGCTCAGCATCTACGCAGACAAGCACCACCAGAGCTTCGCCCCAATCAACATCATTCACCACGTGGAGATGCAGTCAATTTTTGTTGTGATATATGCTAAACCGAAAGGCTCCACAACAAATCAAAAAGTAACTTATAGTTTCTGCTTTTTAAAAAGAACACAATATTGTTTCAGTTGTATGATGTGTCAGCAACCGCGTCGCACTTGCGACGATGTTATATTAGCCACGCCCACAAAAAGAGATGCCGAAATCGAAACCCACTTCCGCGCTTTCTGCAGGTTGTAGTAGCAGATCTGAAAACAGCGATCGATCCAAGCACTTAATCTCGGTGAAGCGCGCGATAAGAAAGTGAGCCGCCACGGCAGCCGCGTCATGGCACTGATAGCACGAACCGGTCGACGGTCCGGCGTTCACCTTCATATCGCCTGCGGGTGTACATCTTGCTTCTTGACACACACAAGCATCAGGAAGCATTATGATCAGACGACACTTTGGCAGGAAGTATCAGTGAAGGCATGGAAGAAAGTTCTTTAAGTAGACATATGTTCCTACTTGTGGCTTTTTCAATTTCAAATGCATTGCTGATAGGAATATACACATGATCACAGGCAATCCTTTAAATGCATGTTTTTGCACATTTATGCTTAAATAAATAAAGGGTTTCAATATTGTTTCTACAGTATTGATTGCCCAATCTTTTTTTGTGCAACCGATTGCTCGCGCCTGCTTGGCAATTGGCAAAAACGATTGCATCAGTAGCTTAGTAGTCCTGGGCAAGCGTGAGAACGGGTTTGCAAGCTTGTTAGCATGCTATCATGTTTACAGTTAAGAATCTATGTGATTACATCCCAATTGGCTGATGTATCGAGCACAAAGTCTAAAATAACCCTTAGAGATGTGGGTGTTTTCTTTGTGTGTGCTTTTCCACATGGTGTTTGCAACCATTTCTACGACATGTGCAAGATGTACATATCCGCAGAGCTTCGGTCAAGCTTTTGTCAAACTTCTTATTAACTCTTTCCTGACTGCACCCATAGAGCGTCAATAAATTGTACTCGTCGGTGTGGAGGTCCATTTAAAAAATCTCGAGGAGTTCTCATGCTCGCTATGCGTTCTCGTAAGTAATTTGAAGACTACAGTTTTGGTTTCCGTGTTTCTCTTTCTCTTTGCACGTTGCCTTGGGTGCGGTCCAGCACACGCCTGCAAGAGTGGCAATTCTCGTAGATCCTCCCTCGATTTATCGGATTCAGATAGCAGCGTGGGCGTGATGATGAAGCTAGTTAATCATATTTCAGTATTGATGACCTGTAATTCACCACATTAAGAAACTACTTAGCCCCATGGCATGTCAGTCATTTGAAACTAACTTGATTTTAGTAGCATTTTTTTCTTTTTTTTTCTCGAGGTTAATGATTTATTTACTCAGAACCAAGTTTTAGATGAAGAAAAAAAGTGTTTGACTAATTCAATTTTGCATTAGAATTCAAGTCTCTGCATTAACGTTTTCATCATTCATAAGCCCATTATTTAGCTTCATTTCTATCTATAGCATTATAGTGTAAGCCTAATAGTTTCCTCAGAAAAAAAAAAAAGTAACAAAGAGCTGCACTAAATGAGCACATTTTTCATGGTCAGGTAGAGGTTACAGGCTTGAAAAAGTTGCCCTAATTAGGGTATCTGGGAAAAGGGAGATGATGAAAGAACCCTTCTGCTTTTGAACCGATCACAGCCTCTCCCAACCGTGTTTAGTAGAGATGGAAACGTGAAAGTCGGGTAGCCGCCAATGGCAATGCCGTTCCAGATCACCTGCAACGTTGGTCCTCGCCTTGTTGAGGGACTTAAAAACCTCGTCCATTGTTAGCTCAGGCAAGAGGGCCTGCAGTCTAGCAACCACGTCCCTGTCCTTGGCGGTGGTCCTCCTAGCAGCCTCGGAGAGGCACACGGTGTCCAGAAGAATTGTGCCTGGAACCAGAACACCCAAGAACAGTGTGGAAAATGTCCAAATTCCCCGATGCTCCGCCATAGGTCTCGATTATTAAAGAGCCCCGACATGCATGCTAATGCGCAGTCAGAAGGCATGCAAACACTAATCTCTATGGTCACCGACCAAAAAAGAGTGGCAAGGCATGTTTTTCGAATGCCGCAGCCTCCAGCAAGTGCTCGCCTTCCGTCGTCCTTGGTTACGGGGGTGCACTTGAGGGGCACGAGGTGCCTAAGCATTGTCGGAGGTAGGAAGCACACGCTAGAGGAAGGACAACTGAAACTCCTCCCTGGTGTTCGCGTCTTGTCAGTGCCTATAGTCATTTTTTCTTTTACATTTAGTTACTCAATCCCTGTCGAGGGCTATGGCAGGAAGGGTTCAAAAACAAGTCAGTCCACAAGAATGTTTCCAATGTCAAAGCTAAAACTATGCTAGTAAGATCAGTAGCAATATAAATTGAAAGCAGAGCAATAACAAATACAGCAGTAATAACAAAAAACTAGAACAGTCGACCCCCATCTCAACTGTTCAAGAACTTGCTTTAAGTAAACGCAATTTCCACAATCTGGAACACACAGAGATATGGAATGTAAGCTGGGCTCCACTTTGGGAAATAGTAGCAACACTGCTCTGTTTCACCTCAAGAACCGTAATAAAAAGAGTTTGACTCCTTGCCCGAGCGTTACAAGTTTTCGCATTTGTCTGATGAATTACGATATGTGTAAATTTGAGGTCAATTATTTGTTATTTTATCAAAATATACACTCCGCAACACTGTTAGCACGAACATGTCACCAACGTGTTTTTGCATTTTAGTTTAATAAAGTATTGGCGGGCAGTACATTTTACCGCTTGGGTTAGTGCCCTGGATGGATACTTTTCACAAGAGTAGTTCAGATGAGTATTGTGCTGTCTGCACCAACTAGTCATTGCAGACAGCATACAGTCATTTTATACACTGACTAGTCAGTACATAAAAGTGACACAGTGTCAGTAAAAATAATTATTGTAAACAATGTTTGTTTGTTCTTTTGCCAGCTCAATTTGCGCATTTAGCCAATCCTACACTTTTGGTCTATTATGAGGGTACCAAATTTTGCGAAGCGGATATGAAAAGTCCACAAGTGTCTTTGTGGAATGACCTAAGTATCATCTTTTCGAAGGCTGTTAGAGTGCTGATAAGGGTTCACTTCGCCTTTGTTCAATGCATGTCAAACATCGTCCTCAGGTTCACGTTTGGAGAAAACAGTGACTGACCTCGATAGTTTGGTAAACTTTTGCAGCCAAGCACAAGTGACTTTAGAGTGCAAACAGCTTGTGGCTGCCTTCACAAGCCCCCCCAAAAAGGTGAAGCTCCATCTCAACGATTCCTCTCGGGGGATCAAGGCGTTGCGGCCAGTGGCGATTGAGTTGCCGTGCTTTGGCTCTACCAGATCCGCAGAAATACAAGTCTACAGGAAAGATTATTCTGCGTTATCAAGTGAAAGCGTGACTGTAGTGATTATGACGAAACTTCTCAGAAATGAGAAGGCAAAATACGGTCCTACACCTTGGCAAAAAATGTCGCCAAAGGCGCGCTATAGCATTGTTCAGGTAGCCACGTATTCCGACTGATGCTTTTTATATTTCTGAATTATTGAACAGGAGCCCACACACAATCATGGGTGATCCTATGAATGTTTGTTTGTGTGAATTTAACGAAATGCTGAAAGAAGCAGGAAGTCAGAATATTGTTTGTGCAATATTGACATTGTGCCTGACCTAGTAGCATGACCATTTTTTTTTTTTTTGAGTGGTAGGTGGTTAGCAAATATTAGGTTGCCACGTAAATTAGTCTTTGGCAGGAATGAGAGTGGGCTCTGATGCCCACGAAAATGCCATCGTGATCACATTTGATAAGGTAGTGCGTGATGACATTCAAGTTCGCTTATGTTTTAAATGCACATGGTTTCAATAATGTTTTTGACTAAGAAATAAAAAAGAACCAGTTTTTATGCATTCATTTACTTTTTTTTTTTGTGTGTGTGAGGCGAGTTGTGATGATAATTTTTTATCCACTTATTCTAATCAGTGGATTTCACGGGAATGTGTTTCAGTTTCGCACGGGAATGTGTTTTGTGTTGTGGCATTGTTTTCCATCGAGCGGACTAAGAAAATTTCAAGCCAGTAAAATGTTTTCATGTGCTCGTTCATTCATTTTCTTGCTGCGACATCGCTGAACAGATTTTTTTTGTTGATCTTAAGGGGGGCCACTACCGAGAAAATACAATTTCTGCAAAAAAAGTTGATTTTGAAAATTGTAATACTTATTTATATCCAGCCAAATCTAGAGAGTATTCCCAGAAAGTTTAATTAGTTTACACTGCATAGTTAACTTTATAAATTATTTTCGGCCCACCGATGCTAAAGAAAGGTAGAGATCACTTTGAACTTTCGCTTTGAACACATTTTTCTCCATTCCACTTTTTGGCAAAAATTTCACTTTAGGAAAACTATCATTTTGTTATGACGTAACTTGGATTCATTTTTAGGAGTTTTTCCGAGTTGAAATTTTAAGGGGACGATGGCTATGAGCTTGTATTATTTTTATTATTGTTCATGCTGAAGAACTAAAATTTTGGTCAAAGGATGAAAATTTATAAGTAGTATTTGTGCTTATGTGGCTTTGTGTCATGAAAGATGGTATAATATAGAAATATAGCTCCATAGCTATCTGATCTGAACTCTCCTAAAGTAATATAGCACATTAAAACGACAAATGTATAAGTAATTTGAAAATGATAGTTTTCCTATGCAGACATGCCCATTTTCATCTTTGAACAGTTGCAATTCTTTTTGTACTTCACCCAGATTAACAAAATTTGGCAGAAATGTTCTCAACATCAACAAAAACAAGCCCTGAAAATGTCATTTAAACATGACAAGTGGTTCAAACATTCACTATATTGCAATCAGAACCAAGCAGCGAAACTACCTTCTCTCGAAGTTTCTCGGCACTGCCGTTATGCAGCGTCAATTTCTCTGGAGTCAACAAATGCTAACTGCGTAATCATGCGCTTACCATACAAGAGCAAGGCAACTTGGGGATTAATGAGATCTGCTCTCGAGGACAGGACCTTTTCAGCAACGAGGGTGCAGCAGGAACCGACCATTTCCACAGTCTTGTCACATCTAGGTACAGATGAGAAAGTGATGTATCGATGAACCTGCACTTTTAACTTTATGGCAATGTGGTGATGGAAGCATCATTTGACCTTTTGTAGCAGGTTGTAGCAGACAAAATATTAGTTTGGAGCAGCCACCGACGCTTTTAGAGCAGATGCCAACATCTGTTAGCACATCATTTGAGAATAAAAAAGTGATTGCATCTTTAATGAGTTCATTTATGATAGTGATCAAGGGTTCCTCTTTGGTACCCGGGCATATTACTTATTACCGTTTGCGATAAGAATAGATAGGGCGTAAAAGGAACACAGTCTTCCTAAATAAGGCTCTAGTCAAAGTAGGTTTCACTTACAGTTGGTATTAAAAAATGTTTAAAAAGTGAATCATAGCGCAACACTTCACTGGGATAAATCCTCTCTTCCCTCTCCATTTTACACTCGGTAGTTTGTTTAGCCTGTAAATATAGGTAATTTCTGTAAAATGCCAGCAAGAACCGGCATATCTGCTAACACGTCTACCAATGAAAGTGTGTCCTGTAAGTTTAATGAACTTACCAAACTCAAGACTCTAATAGCAAAAACTGCAAAAACAACCACCCAAAAATATTATAAAAGCCTACACTTGTGCTTTAAAGGTGACACTGCTCTTTAGCGGCGAAGGAACCAGAGTTCCGTCAAAGTTCGCTGTTCTTTCAATCGACAGCTGCACAGGAAGTACGGTGACTACCGTATTTATTAAAATATACATAGACCCGTGTTTTCTTTTCTCTCTTTCTCTGCTTAGTTCTTTTTTTTTTTCATTAGAGATAATTTACAATTAGGACAAAGAAGGTCGACCTGTAATAATCCTGAACATAATCTGCGTGCCTATCGCGCTAAACCAGGCGCTCAGCCAGGTCAGTCGCTGCTCCTAACACTCCGGTGCAAAGCGGTGAAGCTCGATGCGCGCACGCTGGTGAGAGGCGGTAATAATAATAATCATAATAATAATATTTATTTTGGTTCAGGAGAGCCAAAATAACCTTTGGTTCAAGAGAACCAAGACAACCTTCGGTTCAGGAGGACCAAAGGTTGACGCGAGCGGCTCAAGTACCACGGTACTCTGCAGTCACGGAAAGAAGACATCTGGCAAACATGATAATCAAGTGATCTTACCAGGAGTATGAGACCCTGGTTCTGTTTTATCACAGCAGCCGCAATCGGCAATCTTACTATTTTGCAGTTTTCACAAGACTCTTAGTTCCTGACATCAATGACATCATCTGGAAATTTAGATGATGTTGGCAATCAACCAGCCATTGCATCAATCGACCAGAGCGGTTGATGCACGGCATCAACGGCTTTGGCCGGTTGATTTGCAGAATCAAAGTGCGACATCATGGCATTTGTCATCTCCTTGCACGTGTTCTTTCATTGACTGGACCAATCAAGTGCAGCAAATGTCCCGTGACTTGCGCTTTTAGTGTGTGTGTTTGTGACTGTATGTGTTCGAGCCTTCGACTGTGCTCTGACCTGAGACAAAACAAACTACACAATGAGTAGAGACGCTGTGAAATTCATTTTTCTTTCCCCCTTTTTGCTTCTGATTAATAAAATCAACCAATTATTAAATATTAATTTTTTTTGCTTTAAGCCCATCTCAGCACAGGTGTGGCATAATACTTAGCTAAAAGGGCATTTTGGCACAAGATGCAGCAGACCTTCATTCATAGCGCAAGCTCTACAATGAGTGGCATCACTGGCAGACTCCACGCAGCGCAAAGGGGGAAAATGCTCAGCCGCCAGTGTGCTGCCAAGCGTTGAAAACAAGAACCTCCTTTAATTGAGGATGAAGCGTGCCATTCTGTGCAGGTACTTGAATAAAAACTGTTATGAGGATAATTGTCTTAATTCCCCCAACTTTTACAAACATTCTCAAAATTTATGGTTAAAATGAATGTAAATACTGTAAACTATGCAACTTTTTAGGAAGGTTGTCTTTTCATGGCTTGTTGCATATCGGGGACGTTGTGAGCAGCCCCAACCAAGGTATTTAATGGCTATATTTTCTTTATGCCCAAACATTTCTCTAAGATACCTTTTTAAGTTTTTCCTAGTGTTTTTATAAACATGGTAATAAACAAAAACTAGACAACAAATTATGAATAATAAATCTATTAAATGACACAAACAAAACTTTCAGAAAAAGAAAATATATGTCATGCCCTTTTTTTTTTTTACGATGAGACTATATGCAATAATTTGATAAGTAATACTAACTACCATAAAATACCGGGCGAGCGCCCACTCAAACTTTGGAGATAATCGCAAAAAAATGGGGGATGGGCGCACGTCCGGTCATCAATTTTACATATAAATATACTGTGCGTATTTTCTGATCTTACAGATTTGGGAATGGGCGCTTAATCTGGGATGGGCGGATGCGCGGTATTCTACGGTAGTGGCTGATTTAAATACTGGTAAAGTGGAAGTGAAAGTCTGTTATTTACTTGAGACCTATGTACGAGATGCACATACATGATATGAACTAACCTGAATTGAAAAAGTCTGAAGACACCTAAGCACTTCTTACGAGTTGTGAATGCGAAAGCATGAATGTCGTTCTTCCGCTCCCTTAGTTCGTCTGCGGCATAGTGGTGTAGACGGTCACGTGTCGCCGGCAAACGGTTGAATGCGCGCTTTCGTGAGGTGGCTGCGCCACGCTGAGCTCAACCATGCGGCCTCTCTGAAGTCTGCCCGGACAAGCTCTGGCTCTGCCGCCACCGCTCCCCCTCTTACCAGCAGCCGCGCAGCTGCGTGCACTGCACCGCCATAAAGAGAACTTTTCTGATGGCTTTTCTTTTTTGGAATTAAGCCACACGAGAGCCAATGGGAGCCTCGTTCCCTGATGATGCGCGCCAGCCAATGGGAGCATAATCCATCAGAAATCGGCTTCACTTGGGAAAGGGGATTTTAGGTGCCGTTTGGCCAACGTTTGGCGGGGTTTCAAAGCTGATGACGTCGGTTCACTCCATGGGACAGTTAATGCTTTTGCATTAAAAAGAAACTCTTTGCAAGTACAATAGTCATACAATACTGCAGTTGAGACGGAGACAGAAATGTTTTGGGCCTAGCTGTTGTTTCGGTCACCTCAACAACTAAGGGACGTATTGTTTGTGCACATTGTATGAACAAGTCGGCATCCCTTGATTCTACATGATGCAAAAGTTTAGACCGCTCATTTTGCTTCCTGGCACCGTCCATTTCAAGATATACTCCCAAATGGTCAATCACTTTAATCCATATGGGAGTAGTAGATATACTGGGGTCAGCACCAGCCCAAAGGTAGGAACTCAAAAACTGTCATTGATTACAAAACAAACTATTGCTTGCAATGACGTGTAACTCGCTAACAGTACCGATCTTTGTGAAGGCATCCCATGATATGAAGTGAAAAATACCGTTGCAGGTTTCACCTGACGCATACTAAAAAGATTTAATTAAATTTGTCTTGTGCATTTTAAATGCAAGAGTCATGGTCGTGGAATGCTTTGTAAGGTCTTAAGGCCCTGTCACATTGAGGAAACATGGCGGCGACAGCAACACAACATGTTCATCAACAGTTGGTCAACTTTATTCTCGGTTGCCCTGTTGCCCGACAAACCTGTCACATTGCGGGAACATCAGCATAACACAGGCGACAGCAACCATGTTGCCTCGGTGCGACAGCTTTCGGCAACATAAAACAGCAGAAGCTTGTGTTCGATGACGCGTGTTGCCTAGTTCGGTGGATGAGTGACCTTTGTGCCGTCAACACGAAAACACAGATAGCTTCGATAGCAGAGTTCCCCATCAATAACATGTTTTTTAACAGCTTACTCAAATATAGGCCTGGAAAACACTATTTAACAATATTTAAGGCTGGCATGCAGCTAAAATAATTTGATGAATGTTTTTACTGCATAATTACGGAAAGCGACTGTCGAAATGGACGCAGCGACGGTCCTAGCCGTTCAGAAGGTTGTTGAAATTAAAACAGCCGAGAGACCAGCTCACATTACTGCTAGTGAAATAAAATGGCACGCCTACTCACCCGTTGATAAGATTTAATAAAAAAATCATCCACAAAAGCGAGTAATTCAAAAATCGAAGCATGAAAACGACCGCTCTGATTATGATTGTTGATGCTTTGAACTCGAAAACAGCCGCTGCCAGACACTTGAATTCTTTAAAGAATCCCCAGGACGTTTTGAAGAATGAAGCGATCACATAGCAGGTGCTAAGAGCAAATAGACAGCGTTGAAAAATACTTATTCCACCAATCGTTTTGAAGGTCGATAGTGTCCGTGTCATTGTTTTTAGGTACTGTCAGTTCAGCTCAACACCACGCTACAAAAGACACTTTAGGGTGCTGCTGGTACTAACACAATTTTACACTAGAAATAGGAATTGCACGAAAGACAGAACCGGACAGAAATGCTCTATACGGTGGCGTAAATCACAAACATAGCAGCAATCTCATCTTCCTCGCTTAGGGCTAGATGCTTCACCAGCGAATGATGAACGTTTTGGTAAAATAGGAAGTGGAAAATACTCCCCCTGTTAAGTTCTCTGGTCACAGTCCCTGGTTGATGTCACACGCCACACACGAACAAAGGTAAACAATCAAGATGGCGGAGTGTTCCCCGTGTTAGCCGCACCATCAGCATGGTGTGACAGGGTGTTCTCCGACTGTCGGACAACAAATCGGCAAACACGGTTGCCGGGCGACAAAAACATTTTTCCAGGCTGTTGGTGTTGCCTCAATGTGACATGGCCGCCGAAAACACGTTTTCCTTGTGTTGAACAGAGTTGTCCAACTGTTTCCCCAATGTGATGGCGCCTTTAGGAAAGGAAATTAAATTTTCAAAACAAATAGTGTGACTATATGAGCCTTGCTCAATGAAAACAGACCTTCGGGAAATAACTTCAAATCACCGTTAGCCCATCTAAATTTTGCGCAAAATTTCCAACAATTTTGAGTCCAAGGGTTTGCCGAGGAATTCAAAACTAAGGATTTGGCTCGGTCGTACAGCGGAAGTCATCGAGAGGACTTGCCTGTGGGACGTCTCCAGTCTGTGGTGGTCTATGATCTCCTGCACCGAGCTCTGCAGTTCCGTGTCCTCTTTGGGCAGCAGGTTGTGATCCACTAAGGTCAGGGACAGCTTCTTCTCAGACTGAAGTTTCTAAAGGACACGAAAGAAAGACAATCGAGCTTACAAGCTAGCTCCAGATAAGGAAGCCACAAATTGGCCACGTGTCTATTGTGAAACTCAATTTTGTATTGAATGGAGTACTGAAAAAGCTTAGTTAGGACCTCGAAATACATTTAAGAGCTTTAAATCATGTGTAGGTACTATATTAGAAAACAAGAATGAATAGTTTGGTCCCAGTATGAACAGCAATGCTCAGATCCACTTCGTACAAGAACAGGAAGAGCATAGCTTAGTTTTGTAGCGTCGAAAATAGCTCACCCCCAAGTCGATTTCATCTCTGCAGATGATCGAGTCAAGAGGGATGTCCACTTGCTCGAAGAAGTAAGTGATCTCCGTCCGAAGCTTAATGTCCTTCCTCGCAATGTTCAGCACAGGAACCACCAATATGTTTTTAACAGGCTGCAGCTGCGAGGAAAAAATGGCAGGAGTAGGTTAGTTATCAACAATGGACCTAGTCTTCAGGGTTTTTCGAGCATCTTGGTATAGATATAAAAGAAACCAAAGCTTTATAACCTCGTCATTCTTAATTATAAAGCTTTCTTTTTTTCTTTTTTTTTTTTTTACAATTATACATACTGTAAACGACTTAATTTTCACGGGCTCAAATTTTCGCGAATCGGGCCAAAGCTGGAAATTTTAAATTATTCGCGGGTTCTAATTTTCGCGAATCGAGTGTAGCTTCCGTAGCGTTCACACATTGCCCGAATTATTCGCGGGACCTATTTTTCGCGAATTGTAGGCGTTCCGCGAAATTCGCGAAAATTAAGTCCTCGCGAAAATTTAGTCGTTTACAGTATACAGTTTTTCCGAGACCTGCAAGACGGAAGCATAGTTCGAGAAGCAAGTGCCATCTGTAGGGCGAGGGAAGGCTGTTTCCAGAGAAATGATGGGCTACCTCAAACACTTCAAAGAGAAACCAAATATTTAAAATAATTAAAAAGACAGTAGAAAAAAAAATTTGCTGCGATGTTGAGGTTAAAGGTGACTACTACAATTTTTCAACAAGATTGCATTTTTTTTTCCGCACCTGGACATAACATATGGAGCAGCGGAAATTTTTTATACAAACTTTGGGTGCAGCGTTCTAGGAGGGGTCTAGTGGCAAATGCGGCGTGCGATAGTCTGCGGTGGCTCATTACAAAAATGTTAACCCACCTGAGTGACCCGTACACACCGCTTTGCGGCGTCAGACCATGATGCAGCTTATTACAGAAAAGAGTTAATCTGAGTTGTCGATGAAACATTGTTCGATGAACTGATAGCTACCGCTTGGGAAGGACTCTGGATAGATGTGTTACTTGAAGAGTTGAACAAGCGTGTTGATGTAGATACTAATATAATGAATGCTAAACAAAAGGAAGGGACGAGGACCGACATGTACGCGCCCTCCCTTTTGTTTAGCTTTCATTATATTAGCGTTACTTTAAATATGGCATAATTGACAGTCACTACTCACAGCGTAAGTAATAGCTTCAGCGTCCATCCTCGTTTGCTCTAAATAATTAAGAATGGAAAGCTGTGAAAAGCGGGTACTTCTTGTGGAGCATGTCATACATTTGATCTCTAACATATTTCAGATCTCTTAAAATATTAAACTAACTTACAACGAAAAAAGAACTTTAGAGAACGACTCACCTCATGAAGCAGGTACGCTGTGACGATCGCAGATACAGCAGAATCCAAATCGCAGGCTTCGTTGCCCAACACCACATGCACTTTCGAGAAGGCCTCCAGATTTCCCTGCGTATAATACGAACACGGCCTCACGACGACAGCCGCTAAAAACAAAAACGCCAACTACTTGGGCAAACGTTGACACCGTTTTTATGGCCAAGAGGCCAAGATCCGCTGGTCGCAATTTCCGCAGGATCTGATAGGGATCTAATAGAGTATACTACAGTAAGTTTATTGAGTTATTTTCTAGATATTTAATGCCGAAAACAAAATCGACAACTTAATTTGAATTTTTCTGTTTTTTTTTTTTTGCGAGCAAAGACCTAGAAAAACAGCGGCAAACATTTAGTGTTTGCCGGCCTCGTTACAGTATGACGTGACGTCTGTTAGCAAAAAACAAGAATACACGAAAGTGTAGCTACGATTGTTAGAAAGATGATGTTAATCTGCTAGTTTCGACCGAAATGGTCATGTTGTAGGCGTCTGCGCGAGGCAGTCGAGGTATTTTTGTGTGTCATCATCGCATTTGGTTCAGGGAACGACAGCTGACTGCCTACAGCAAGAATAGGAAGGAAAACGTTACTCACGAAGTTCTTTTTGCAATCTGACAGAAACTTGTCCATTGTACGGCTAGTTACTAGCAAATTAGAAATGAAAATGATGAGGTTACAAAAGGCCAAGAGCCTAAGACATCGTTGGAAAGCCAACCCGCGATGTTACGGCGCATCAGTGGAGGGAAAGAAATGGAAAGCATAAATGGGCGGTGGGCAGGGGTGGGGATTGTGAGAGTTGAATATCGTAAATCCTACCACCATCCTTTAAGCGCTCTAGGTGAACAAAACGTCCAGTCGAAGTAGAATTAATTTAATAAAGATATTGTTTTGTTCTAAACTGAACATCTGCGAAATTACAATCATTTTATAATTTTATTTTAGTTAGTACGGAAGAGGACCTTTTGCAGTTAAATTTATTAGACCCCAGACGGCCCAGATGTGCGAGACCGTGGAGACCCTCTCCAGACCCTCTCCACCCTCTCCACACGCTTCCCGCTTCCGCGAGTGAAGCCACCGGACAGCCATCTTGTTCGTAGACGATTTGCGGCTTTGCTAGCGTTACAGAGGCTGGCGGCAGCGTGCAGAAGACACGTTTTCTACTCGTTCGTCGTGATTCGTCAAAAAAGGTATTTAAGACCCCGTGGAAGGGTTGAGACTTGCCGTTGAAAATACGTGGAAATGTTTTTGAAAGCGCAGTGCAGCAGAAAAAAGCGACAACAGAAATAAATATTTTGTACTACTGATTTCATTGCCATAAGCGTCTAGTAAACAAAACAAAAAAAAACGCGCCGTTGATGCCCCCCTTCTTCCCCCCCCCTTTCCGTTGCCACTGGACACTGGATCAAGCTCGTTTATGGACCGCGAGTGCCAGGTTACAAATACAGTAGTAAAACGCTGCCCAGAGGTACAGTGAGCACAAAATGAAACCCGAACGCCGGAACGCGTGGCCATCGACACAGGCTGCTTCTCCTGGAGGGCCCCTGAGAACTAATGAAAATACGCCGGGGTACGAGGGTGCGGGTACTACTTGTGCTCGACCCTCGCACGGCGCGTCTGGGACTTCCGCGTTTCGCCGGTGGCGCGCTGTAAGCGCCGTCACTCAGACAGGGTGATGAATTTATTCCGCTCCAAAATTGATACGCCTGGCATATCAGTGGTTACCAAAGAAAGCGCCAGCGAGCAATTTTTCGCTTTTTATAAGAATCGACTGATAACCTTGCACGAAAACATCTGCATTACTTATAAAAACAGAGGCATCCGCGTCAATTTGTTGCAGCATTTTGTTGTTTTTTTTCACAAAGAGTATGAACGTTGTTTTAGTAAACAAATTTTATTTCGCGTCTATGACGTTCCACTATTTCTCAAAAACTGTGTGCGCCACGTTGTTCACCGGAGCCTTCGCATGGTTCCGGTGACACGTCATCAAGAACTACGGGTCTTCTGTGCACGCAATGTTTCAACTTTCATATCGGCCTTGCGATACACAAAGCGATAAATAATGACAACGCTGAAGAGATATCGCTGGGCATCCGATATACAAAGCGATAAGGGTGCGCTGGACAGGTCGGACCAGCATCTGCACAGAGTGACGTATTGTTCAAGGCTCAAGTCACTACAATTAAGAAAAATGTTTGCTGAGTGCGCTGGTTAGTCGACCTGCATTATGGCATTCGCAGCGAGGCATACGAGCCTGAAGAACAAGAGAGGTTAATGGATGAGCTCTGGGAGTGGACGTATAGATGTGCTCATATATTATATACTAAATATTTGTAGTAGCAACCTTCAATTGGGTGTCAGCACTCGGCATGTGCCCCAGCTTGTTCTCTGCCTCGTATGTTGCGCTGTTTTGCTATCAGTATTGCTAATTATAGAATTATGCTACGTATAAGACACAAGAACTGCACATGCCAGGAGGAGAAGACTCCATAAGCGTGCTCTACTGGCGCGCGCGCAAGCAGCTTGCTGCTGCTTCTAGCACCGCCCTTCTCGCACCGCGCACAAGCCGCCGATGTCGACCGGGCGACAGTGCGGTGACACAAAAGCACCCCGAGTGAAGGCGCTTAAAGCGCGCCACCGGCGAAACGCGGAAATCACAGACGCTCCACGTGGGGGACGAGCACACCTTAGTGCTACACGCACCCTCGCACATTTTCATTAGTTCTCAGGGGCCCTCCAGGTGGAGCAGCCTGTGACGATGGCCACGCGTTCTGGCTTTCGGGTTTCATTCCGTGCTGACTGAAAATACAGCTTCACGCACATTTCACTCGCAAAACACATCCACACGGCGCCGAACTAGATCTTGATCGGTATCCAAGCGTGCGAAGTAGTGATGCAAAACTATCGATAAATCTACTATCGATAGACTTTCTAAAACTATCGATAGTGTTGCACAATTATTGATAGTCGATTATCGATAGTACTATCGATAGTTTTTCAATAGTTGACTATCGATAGTACTATCGATAGTTTTTCAATAGTCGACTATCAATAGTACTATCGATAGTTTTTCGATAGTCGACTATCGATAGTACTGTCGATAGTTTTTCGATAGTCGACTATCGATAGTACTACCGATAGTTTTTCGATAGTCGACTATCGATAGTACTATCGATAGTTTTTCAATAGTCAACTATCGATAGTTCTGCGACATTATCGATAGTTTTATTACTATCGGCAGTCAGATTTCTGGCGACTATCGATACTAT
The DNA here is from genome assembly GCA_037355805.1 of Ixodes ricinus. Taxonomy (NCBI): domain Eukaryota; kingdom Metazoa; phylum Arthropoda; class Arachnida; order Ixodida; family Ixodidae; genus Ixodes; species Ixodes ricinus. The sequence continues at coordinate 39,917 of JAZHYW010033969.1, read as the reverse complement.
TGATAGTACCTACTATCAATAGTTTTGCACCACTAGAGCGAACACAGTTGCCGCACCGTCGCTCGCCTCCCTTCCTCCTCTCTTTGGCCAAACTACCATCTTGGGCATCACTGAAGGCTGAACCAAAGTTGGGATATTAAGTGCTTAGGCTAGTAGGGTATCCCATTTGAAAAAATAAAGCGAGAAACAGAGAAGAGGGAGCGACGCAAACTACTAGTGTCGCAAAACTATCGATAGTAAACCGTTGACAGTACTATCGAGAGGTTTACGATAGTCGACTATCGATAGTGTTTCGATAGTCGACTATCGATAGTACTATCGATAGTTTTCCGATAGTCGACTATCAATAGTGTTTTGATAGTCGACTATCGATCGTTTTTCGATAGTTGACTATTGATAGTGCTATCGATAGTTTTTTGATAGTCGACTATTGATAGTTGTAGTTTTTCTATAGTCGACTATCGATAATACTATCGATAGTTTTTAGATAGTCGACTATCGATAGTTTTTTTACTATCGATAGTCAGATTTCTGGCGACTATCGATACTATCGATAGTTTTGCACTACTAGTGCGAAGGCACAGAGACGCAGCACTTCAGCGTACCAAGAAAGCTTTGGTCCCGCCGCGAGACCGACGAAACTTGCTTCTGACAAAGTGTGCCTTTTTCATGCGGCAGTGCGCTTCCGTAAAACTTTCCACATGTTCACAACGGCAAGTCTCAATGGTTACACAGGGTCTTAAGAAAAACTTCTTCGGTGAATGACGATGAACGAATAGAAAACATGTCGATAGCATGCTGCCGCCAGCCTCTGCAACACTAGCAAAACCGCAAATTGTCTACGAGCAAGATGGCCATCCGGTGGCTTCACTCGCGCTGCAGCGAACAAGCAGGGCAGAGCCGTATATGTAGAGAGTTTGGCCATTCGTTGGGAAGTATAGGAGACAAATGAGGAGGCGCCATTGGCCGAAAGCGGGCTGGGCGTGTTCCAGGGAGTCTTCAGAAATTCGAATGTCGCCAACCAGAAGCCGGGAATAATACCCTGGTGGTAATCGCGAGAAACAAACCTGATAAGTGCGTCGGAGTAACTCTCGGTGACTGAAAATATGGTGCACGTGATATTTGAATCACGGTCATCCAAAATCATGGTAGAAGAGTGCGACTAGTGGAACGATCGACATAACCCGTACGCCGAGCGCCGAGGGGGGGAATCTGCCGCCCGAGCGGTCACACTCTGTCCGAGCAAAGCAGAGTTCGAGCGGCGCATTCGTTTCTCACATCTTTCTGCATTATCATGATCGAAATATCACGTGCACCTTATTTTCAACCATGAAAGGTTACTACATTTAACTCTTACGCGCTTCGACCAAACTGTTTCTCGCTACCACCGCTAGGGGATTCTTTTCGGCTTCTGGTTGGGCAAGAGAGCATGCCATTCTGCGTCTGGTGCAAGCCCTGGCTCTGCCCGCGCCTCCCATTGACCAAACTCTCTGTATACACGGCTCTGAAGCGGGGATCCAGCGCGATCCAGCAATTGTCATAGAGATCAGTTTAAGCGGCTTGTCCCGGAAGTAAGCACTTGACAGGCTTTTCAACTCTTCCAAATGCTAAATCGAACAGCGTTCAGGGCGCTGAATTGTTTCTTGTCATCCCAAGAAACCCTGCTTGTTGCGGAGTAAGAGCGCATGCGGACCAGAGAAGTCTCCTGGGAAGCCGTTTGATGTGAAAATTTTGAGATTCTATTTGATCAAGTGTGCGTATGCCTCATGTTCAAATGCCTTATTCTCAGGATTTAATTCAGAATGGGAATATTAAAACCCAATCAAAGACACAAAAAAGCATGGACCAAAATATCGTCTGAACGCAGTAGGAAGCCCAGCACACGCCCGACTTCCGGGACACGCATCGAACTTCTGGTGGCTTCACTTGCTCCAGGCTCGGAAAGTAGCTATGCACCATCCAGCCCCCTATTGGCGACGTGCGCGACCGAAAGCGTCGCTGTGGTCGGCCTTCCACGATTGGCCGAACGCTGACTATTACGTCGGAAAGGGGATTTATCCTCGACGGAAATAAGAGGAATGAAAGAACTTTAATTTTGACGGTGTTGGCAGTGTTCCTTTGAGAGTGCAATGATTTCAAGCTTCCACCATGCTATTTACAAACACCATCGAACTTGTTGTTTGCAAGGTAAGGACTAGGGGTGTCGCGAACCGGCCGAGGTTCGAGTTCGACCAGGTTCGACTTTTTCGACCTTTTAGTGGAAAATTCGACGAACCTTATATTGATGTTTGACTCATGTGTGCATGCGCGACAGGCTGGCCGGTTGGCTTCAGATTTGATGCTAATGGCTAAGGGATAAATTAAGGCAGCGCTGATTGGTTCTTTCAGTTGATACAGTACAAAAGATTAAGTTATTAACTTTTTCAGTGATTAGAATTAGTTTCTTTTAATTGGAGCCGTTCACAAAAATAAAATAACCCTTTGCATAAAAAACAATTTCTCTAAACGTAGACATGCTTGTGTCAAGGTCTGGCCACACTGTCCACAAAGTCGAACCAGTCGAATCTGGTGAAAAGTTCGAAGGTTCAGTCGAACCGGTTCGAAGCAGTCGAACCCCGGAAGTTCGACCTAAAAATCTGGTTCGACAAAAGTTTGCGACACCCCTAGTAATGACGTCACAAGGGGGAACCATAGGAGGGCGCCACCAAAACATCTCGCCGCTAATAGTGGAGATCAGTGGTGTGGACTAGGGATGTCGCGAACCTGTCCAGGTTTGAGGTCGATCAAGTTCGACTTTTTCGACCTTCCAATGTGATGTTCGACGAAGGTTCGAATGAAGTTCAACCTTCGTGTGCATGCGCAAAAAATTAAAAAACAAACAAAAAACAGTTGATTTTATTTGGCGGAGAAAAAGTGCACCATTTCTTGGGTGTATTGGCATCACTGGTTCACGTTACTAACGAAATTATTAAAAGTACATATTTTCGCTTTTATATGGTGTATCCATTGGTAACCATTTTTTAAAATATAAAATAAACTACTTTCTAAATTATTTGTTTCTCAAAATGTGTGTACAAAGCCGGGCAACACTGTTCATAAGTCGAACTAACTTTAGTGCAAGTCAAAAGTTTGGCGAACCAGTCGAACCTTGAGGTTCAACAAACGTTTGCGACACGCCTAGTGTGGACTTTGTCTGGAAACTGTTATGTTCACCGCATTCAAAAAAGGGGTCCCTCGATTTCTGCCTGATGACGTCATAGAAGTGCATGTCGTGCTGTCAACAGTCGCGATCCTGGTGGCGTTTCAACAGCTGTGGTGTATGTGGCAGACACCGGTTCTGACGCACGTCACTCTCCAGTTCGACAGTTCACTGAAGCTTCAGCAGCCAGAGGTTGGGATGCTGTGTGGATGGACAGCGACCCTCGCGTTGGGTTGCACCCACATATCTGGATCACGCATCCCCGTTTTGTCGCTGCAAAGCGAGTGCAGCTAAGGTCTCTGTTTAAAAAAATCAAGGGACTTTAAGTGCGGCTAAAATAACTGTACAGATCTTCCCAAAAATAGCCTTGTACACTGCCATCTTTGTCTGCTGGGCTGAGGAACACTTTCTGAGCATGCACTGTTTATCTGTGGTGCGGTATATCAGACGCTGCACATGCGTCCACAGCTCAGTGACTGAGCATTTTTCACCCGGGCTATAAGCGATGAAAAGGGCTATAGGCTCTGCTTGCAGAGCCAGAGTATCGCGCTCCCTTTCCTTGCACCGCCAACTCCGTGTTGGTGGAGAAGCGGTCATGTGCGCTGAACTGGATCCAACCTGAATGAGGAAAAACGACCTAGCAGGCGCCGAGTTTTGGGCAAAACGTGTTTCTCGCTTTGCGTTCACGAAAAATACATCCTACACTAAAATCGAACAGACTCAGAAGGTTCCTTGACCATTGAACATTATGCGTAGCCACTGGGTGCAGTATAATTGCATTGTTTTATAACACGAGGGGTGTTTTAATACATGTTTCTAAAGTCTGGGAAGCAGACGACACGGAGGACAATCGCGTTGCTCACGTCTGCAGCGCTCGCGGAGTGATACGCGACCGGCACATCCGGTCACTTCGGACCAGACGTGTAACTGCGGCTATCAAAGAGACGACATTTTCTTCGTCGGCTACTAGTATGTTCTACCGATGGCATAGAGAAAAACAGGAAACAAATGACCAAGCAACGGAGCATGCGTGGCGTCGCTGCACTATATTTTTTTTGTTCCACATGCCGCAGCATGCCGCCTCACAGCCATGCCACCCGCGCCTCCAGATCTCCTGCAGAAACAACGGTCGCTTCCCGCAGTGCGGCCTTGGATCCAACATGGCCGCCCTGGGGGCACCATTGCAAAACTCTGCTCCACAAGCAGAGCAGAGTACCGCACATTGAACCCGCAAAACACATCCACACAGCGTCGATTCTTGATCGGTATGCAGGCGTGCAAAGGAACAAAGACACAGCACTTTGGCGTCTCAAGGAAGCTCTGATCACACCGCAAGACCGGCGAAACTTGTTTTCAACAAGTTGTGGCTTTTTCTTGCGGCACTGCTCTTTCATAAAAATTTCTTTCGTGTTCTTAACGGCAAGTCTCACCACTCAGACTGGGTTTCGAAAAACTTCTTTGGCGAATGACGACGAACGAGTAGAAAACGTGTCTTCAGCACGCTGCCGCCAGCCTCTGTGACGCTAGCAAAAACGCGATTCGTCGAGACAAAAAAACATTATCATAGCGAGATATTTCAGGCGGTTTCGACATATCTACAAAACACCTTAACTCACTACAGATAGGTGACCCATTTGCAATCCTAACTCAACGTCGGTAATTGAACACCTAACAAATGATAACCCAGTAGGATGCAGTGCGTTCGGTAGAGATGTTGAAGAGTTCCATTATTCTATGCGTGAAGAGCGTAAAGGAATGTATTTTAGACCACAATGATGAAACAAGGTTCAGGACAAATAGCGGAATCCTAGCAGATTTCTTTGAACTTTTGTACTTTTACCTAAAATCTATATTTATAGGCTGGCAGGAAAAAGTTTATGTATATAAGTCAGGCTTTTGCATAGGTTCAAGGGTGGCACCTATGCTTAGCAATATTTATCTGGGAAAAGTCGACAGGGCACTTGAACATAGATTGGTAAGTAATACTAAACAAATATTCAGGTATGTAGACAGCTACTTGCTGTTCATAGCAAAGAGAGAATTCAGTAGAACAATTGACAATGTGCCAAGGTCATTCACGGAAGAAGGTTTAGGCCTTCTTTGGTGAATCGGAAGGTCTCTCGAAAAAATAATGCACCACAGACTTCGTGACCTAGAAAAACAACACATACTCTCCGACTGGTTTTGAGAACAAGCGTTCAACTGAAACAGTGCTGCTAATGCAAAAAGAGATACTAAACTCTATCAATAAAGAGCTTATTCTAGGCGTGTATGTTGACTTTTGTGAGGCTTTTGACTTAATTAATCATAACATACTAGTATTAAAAATGTTGGAGCACTATGGTATCCAAGGAACTGGACTACCTTTTTGTATCATATTTGGAGTATTGAATGCAATTTGTTAGCATAAAGAATTATAATTTAGCAACCAAAAGAATTGTGACTGGAGTCCCCCAGGGGGTGTACTTGGGCCGCTGTTGTTTATATTTATAAATGATAGTGAACAATGCGCACCAAATGTTAGGTTTATTTCATATGCAGACAATACCACTCTTTATTAAAGGCCAAACAACTTCCATGATCGAAAGTATGGCGGCAGTTGTTCTCGAAAACCTATACTTTTAGGCCACAAAATCATAAATCCTTGTCGACTATGAATTCATCTTCTTTAGAGATTGCAAAATCCGTTAATATTCTTGGTGTCGTTTTTACTGAATCACTTTCTTGGACTGAACACGTTGAGTATATCATTTGAAAAGTTTGCAAAGCGATAGGAATAATATCTAAAACTCGTCTTATGCTTCCCACGAGAGTAAAGTTGCTCTTGTATTATTCTCTGATCTACACACACTATGTGTATTGTCACCTGGTTTGGGGAAAGACAACGAAACAAAACTTAAAAACACTACTACATAAAGTTGTGACAATTAATCATTTATGCAACTATCGTTGATGGGAGTATCGTAGATAGGAGTCTACAATATGGGAGTAAAACAAAGTAACTTTATTCTTTCCATACTGTTGGGTTTGGTGAGAACAAACCAGACATATGAAACTAGACATAGGTAGTGAGAACCGGTGCTTTACTACTCCTATACTGATTATGGATTAACCTCTTTAAGATATACACTACCGTTGTTTTAAATAAGCTCGAAGATGAAAATATTAACATTACTAAAAAATCAAAGGGTATGCTATGTGATGTTTTATAAGAAACAGAATGATGACGACTTTTTTGTAGGTAGTCGATGTAATAAGGTGTAGTATTTTGTTTTTTGCTCGTTGCCCAAAAGTTTCTGCTACTTTTCTGCCACACAGGGTAGGGCCTCGTCAAGCTGCAAGCCATGCAGCTTTTTGCCCTATCTTCCTCCTTTGTATATGGAGGAAAATAAAGAGATTATCATTATTTAGCAATGCACTGCCGTCACTGCGGCTGTGAACCACGGTTCGGACACAAATACAGTGATGTCTCGTTAATATGAACACCTCCGTTCTTCCGAAAAATCCATAATAACGAGACAAAAATGCTTGCCTTTTTCCAGTTTGTTCCTGAAAATTGTGTCTATATAGCGGGGTAACCATATTAATAAGGTTCATTTTAACGAGACATGACTGTATCTCGTACGAACACCAAACTCAGTTGTCTAGGGAGATAATTGAGGTCTACCACATAGCAAAAAAGAAAATGTGCATCAGCCAGCCATCAGTGAACCTCAGGGACAGTGAGATGGCTTTTTTAAACCTTGGAGAACTTCTCCTTTGAAGAAACGAAAAAGAATAGACCCCACAGGGAAAGAAAAAGAAGACCCTATACCTGCATTTTTTTTTCAAAATAAGAAAGTTGATATTCAGCGTCTTGTCCCTTGTGAAATTCTCTCTCCTGTGTCCTTGTGTTTCGCACTGTTTTTCATCATGAACAACTAAAACCTCCTGAACCAGTGATTTGGGAAGATAGTACTGAACTGGGTACCAAGAAGGTATCTCCACATGCCATGGGTGGAAGATTCTCACCATTCTCACGCAGGAAAGTTTAGGAGGCATCAGACGCGAGCACTCTGGCCACAAAGCCTTCATATTACCAGCATGAAGCATGCACTGTATCTAGTCCTGATCCATGGCAACCAGGTAAATTATACACCACACCCCATCAATGTAATACTACCTAGAAGACATGTACCCCCTAACATGACTGGTGGATCCACGCAGTGCCGACTAGCTGGCGTCATCACCACCAACACACTGCAGCGACATCAACATACTATTACGGAAAGATAACTGCCAAGCTTCATACTTTCATAGCTTCTTGGATGCCCATTTCTTCACCTTTGTTTCATTCATATTTACAACATTTACTTTGGTAACTGAAGAAACATAACGCAAATGAACTTGAGAATTATGCAGATAGGCATATCTTAGATGTTGATGTTTTATTTCAGCATGAGCCCAGAACGAAAAGCAAGTGAGGGAATGGCAATGGTGGAAATCATGACTGGCAAGACTTCGTCTTTAGCTCATAGTATTCTGTCTTGACTCTCCAGAAGAACAATGCTGTTGCCCCTGACAACCTGGAAAACAAGAAAATGAATCAGTCTCCAGTGCATCAGTACTGGCCCAAACATTTGGTTAGACAGTTCCAGCTCTTACCACCATGCCGATGTCGTGCTTCTCCCCACCCTTTGTCTCCTCCACTGTTTCGTCGAGGACAAGGTTCATGAAGGGATCGAAGCCCCGCAAGATGCCAGTAATCACTCGGCTTCCATTCAGACGCACTACAGAAGACGTCAGAAACAAGAACTGCGTTTAATCAAAAACATCTAGAGAAAGTTGTGATGGTGGTAGACATAGTTGTTTAATGAAAGAAGCATTTAACTTGGCACCTCCCAACTCTCAACTTATTCCAAAGCAGCTCAAGAAGGATGCTATGGTGGGGACAGAAATAATTTAATGACAATAAAATTTAACCGAGCATATGCTATAGGCACGGAAAATAAATGGGATTCAAGAGGAGACGAAACAAATGTGATGGCAGGCAGTGTTTTTATAAGAGGCTGATCTACTTTAACAACTAGTTTAGACTCCTGGTAATTCTTTCTGAACTATCTGTTCTAAATACTACAGTACTTCATGAAAAGGATACTGTTAAGGACTATAATGCCCCCAAATACAAACTAGTAGCCACTGTCATTAGCACAATTCACAATTAAAGGCCCGTTCACACCCTTGCGACCTCTTAAAACCTCTTGCAACGAGAGGACACACTGGCGCCATCTATTGGATAGCAGTGTAAACTTGGCGGTCTGGCATATTACCTATTTCTCTCGCGCATCATCCTTTCTTTCTTGGCTCGAAAACCTTTAATCAACGTCATAAACGAGCCTTTCTTATAGGTATTACGCACGTTTGACCTCGGAAATCCCGCAAAAGCTTCGCTCTTGTGAAATGCAGTTCCAGGGTCACCGCATAGATGGCACCACAATGTCAGAGTGTTCCCTCATCCTAAGAAATTTTAAGAAGTTTTAACAGATCTCGTCTCTCTCGGTCGTACTCAGTTGCAAGAGTGTGAACGGGCCTTAATAGTAAAATGTGTAAGTTTGTCTCCGACCGAAATTACGCCTTATATCTTTATGGATTTAAGGTGTTGCTTCTACTTTCTTTAACTCGGAAAAAATCAGGTTTTGAGTAGAACAAGCGACTTTTACAGTAAATTCGTAGTAAGATTTTTGCGACTTACGGGACAGTTTCTTGTCCATGTACCTGAAAAAAAAAAGGACACCACATTGCAACTTGGCTCATAGTTTTCATAAACATGCTTCAGATGGATGGATGGATGCTAATAGCTGTACCCTTCATAACGAGCGGTAGCTTGCGCCATCTAGCCTAGAAACCAAAAGTATTATTCCTCTCCCCACCCTTCTAAGCCAATTTGCTTCCCCTCTGCATTTTTGTAACTATCACCAGGCAGTGTGGGATATCGCCAGCACAACCTTTGAAAAATTGGGAAAAAAAAAAAAAAAAACTCAAAAATGTCACTTTTTGCTTTCTAACCCGGGCGAGGGAGTTGCCAATTTTCCTCTGGTCAAACCTATTCGGTGCTACCCCAACACAGGGCCCACTGGGAAACAGGGTTGAGACATTGGGCCAGAGCCACACAGTAGGGAGACCCAATTCTTCCATGTCCTGACTGTCCCCAGCTGTGCTAGTTAGTTTTACTTCAGTAAGTTGTCCCTCGACAATTTTCAACTTTCAACTTGCTCTTTATGACTTTATGACAAAGGACTTTGGCACACGGCACATGTGTCTATCTCTTGAAATTTAGCCCTATACATCATTGTTCTTAAAGGGACACTGACACTCCCCAAAATTTATTTTTTTATGTTTTATTAGGCAATCCATTATGGTGTCAAAAGACTGCCCAATCAATATTTTGCTACAGCATCACATATATTTTTAAGAAATTAAATGAACGGAACTGCTCGAAACCGAAACATTGGAAGAAGAAATATAGAAGAGGAGAGTGTTGCCGGAAGTCACGTGGCTGTGCAACTTTCTTTTTTCAATCAACGCCTTTGCAGTATTTTAGAAGCCACGAAAAATAGGTACCATATTTTGTTTCTGCTTTCATTATTGAGTGTGTGCCTTCGATGACCTATGACTGATTATCTTTGGTGGTTGTGTCTAAACCATAGAAAACGGCACGTGAACACAGGGAAGAAAGCGAGCGCGACTCAAGCCGGCCAGTTCTCGATTGACGGTTTTTCGGACAGAAAGAAAATGAATTTCGAGCCGCAAATTGTGTTCTGGGTAGTTGGGCTCTCATGTCATGTACAAATAAAAACCTTGGTGAGCATAAATACCCCGTCAGTGTCCCTTTAACACTCCCGTTCTCGTCTCGAACAGCAAAGAATTCCCACGTGAATTATCAAACACCTTTTCCTTTCTTATGTCCTATTTTTGTGACCAATACACTGTTAAAGTTGATTTTTCATGACTTCTTTCCTCCCACATTTTTCTTTGTCTCTTTCACTCCCTTTTTACGAAACTGGTCTGCTCAGCCCCATCACTAGTGTGCAGGTATTTATTTGTCAGCTTGCAGGTTCGGCTTGTCTATTTTGTGCTTAAACTTTTCATGTAAAGATAGTTGAATACTTTTCATGCCCACGGAGTATCATACATTTCAGTTAACCTTTCTTCAAATTTTGATTTACTAACTGCCTCTCTGCTCTCAAAGAACGACCAGCCCACATCCCCCTGTACTCCTTCATTTCGCGTGTTCCCATGCTCCTTTGTTGAATTTCCAATCCTGATAGAACCTCTGATCTCATACATAGTACCCCATTGCCAAAAGACAGTCCTGGCACCATCACTCCTTTCCATACACCCCTGACCACTTTGTATCTATTATATTTCCATAGTGCCTTGAGTTTCATAATAGCTGAATTTCTTTTCCCTTTTCTAATTATATTTTCTTAGTGTTCCTCTGGGTATTTCTTTCCCTCATTGAGCCACTCCCGTATATTGTATTTTTCTACATGGTCTATTTCACTTTCTTGTATTTTCAGCGGTTCCCTCTTTCCGTTGTTGAACACCATAACTCCACACTTGTCACTACTAGAGCTCAGGCCAAAGCTGTCCTTTTCCTCTCCACATATTTCAGCTAGTTACTGTAATTAATGTATTGCAGATATCGGCCATGAGTACAATATTGTCAGCGTGCATTAATCCTGGGACTACTTGTAATACATTTCTCCCTCCTTCCATATAACTCGCATCAGAACCTAAATTGCTCTGTTCTACTTTATTTTCCATTTCACTTAGGTATTTCATGAAGAGCAGGGGTGATAGTGGGTAGCCCTGTCTGAGCCCTTTTTTCTTGCTTGCTAATGGTTGTGTAGTTTCTGGTTCCCATGTTATAGCTAGCCTACTGTCTATGTACTATCGGGGAAAAATGAAATGCGAACAGAGGAGCGCGTGGCTTGCCGTACAGGCTGCGCCACCTGGAAGTGAGCCTAGGGGCGAGGGTGCGTGGCCTACTCCGATGTGTTCACGCCCTTCGCTCGGCGCTCCCAAGCTTCGGCAGTGCGCCTCTCAGTGCGCTGAAAGCTGTCACCGCTTTCTTTGTCTGCCCGGCGCGTGGGCCGAGCTTTTCGCACCGCACGCGTTGAGCCAGCAAAGATAGCGGTGATAGCTTTCAGCGCACTGAGAGGCGCACTGCCGAAGCTTGGGGAGCGCCGAGCGAAGGGCGTGAACACATCGGAGTAGGCCACGCACCCTCGCCCCCAGGCTTACTTCCAGGTGGCGCAGCCTGTACGGCCAGCCACGCGCTCCTCTGTTCGCATTTCATTTTTCCCCGATAGTACATCTGCTGAAGAAACGTAATCGAATTTGCATCTAACTTACACCCCTTCAGCTGGTCCCAGAGTTTTATGGGGGTCACGTTGTCGTATGCTCCCTTGATGTCCAAATATGCTAACCATAAGGGGCTTTAACTCTTCATTGCTATCTGTACACAATGCGTGATGACGAATAAGTTACCCATCAACCTTCTATCTCCTTGGAATCCAATCTGAAGCTCTTCCAGAACTTGCATCCCTTCTGCCCATTCCTCCAACCTTTGCTTTACTATACGTGTAGCTAATTTGGGTAAAACTGGTGTTACTGTTATTGGGCGGTACGACTTGATGTTGTCCGTTTCCTTTGCCTTCATATATTAGTCTTAATTTGCTTAGTTTCAAACCGTTGGGCATGTCTCCTCCATTAATTATTTGGTTAATCGCATGTTGTAACTTCAAGTTGCTCGTTTTCCCCAGGGTCTTTACGAGTTCAACAGGTATGTTATCTGGACCTGTCGCTGTACTTGCTGGAACCTTACCTTCAGACTTCTCCCATTCCCTTGTGGTCGCCTCCATTCTTACACTACTGTGCTCATCCTGTACCCTGCTGCTGTCAGTGCTCTCAACTGTCTCCCCCTGCTCAAGCTGTGATAAGGTCTCTCCGACTGTCTGCCTATTTTATCGACCTGTTTCCTTCTCAACCCTTCTCCCCTCCTGTGTGGTTAGTAAGTGCTGGCACCCCTCAGTCTTTCTATCCTGCGCTGTAATGGGCTCCCACTAGAAACTCGTGCACGATTTCCATTTGACATCAGTGCGAGCGCTGCAAAGAGCAATGAAGTCCAAGATTTCGAAGCAGTTCTGTAGATGCCCTGTTCTAAACGGCCAAACCATCACTACTGTAAAAGGAAACGACGTCTGTGGAAGTTCCAACGAAGCCCACAACAAAGCGGGGGAAAAGAATGAAAAAATAAAGAAGTGGAGCTAGAAACGTGTTGAAGCCGGTGCCATCAGACACGGAAACTCCGAAAAAGACAACTCAAACTGTAAGGCGAAGACTTACTTCTTCAGCTCCGGGGGATGTGCCTTGCTCATTTTGTGGGACTTATTAGAACAAATCTACGCTAAAATATGATGAATGCGTTGAACAAAACCGACGAACGCCACCCCAACGCAACTTTTTGTTGAAAAGCCACAAGAACAGCGCGTGCGCATGCGTAAAGCACCAAAGTGGCCTGCATGAAAATGTGTGTTGGGCTGCGTTTAGCAGTGAGTAAGATGGAGAACAAGAAAGTTAGTATTGCATGTGTATTATATACTTAATTAATTAAAATTAACTACTCCTATACTTTTTTTAACTTTTACACAGTACTACAAAAGGTAGAGATCAAAAATATTTTGATAAAGATACATTAACTAAAATGCAACTTTTTATGGCTAAAACACAACTTTTAAAAATAAATATAACTAAATAAAATATACACAAAAGCATAATTTTTAAGATTAAAAATGTTTTACTTGTTGTGCACTAGAGGACAGAATCTACTTCTGTTTCGAAATATTTATCCGGTTCTCTGGCGGCTCTGGCGGGTTATTTGTCTGTCTATCTTGTCTAGTGATACCGTTAGTCCATCCATTAGTTGGGCCAAACATGTCAGCCCGCTGTGTTTAGAAGGGTTTCGCAGCAACCCAGACTGGAGCTTCCTACACTCTCTCATCAATACGTTGTATCACATGTAGTTCTCATAATGGGCAGCGCAAAATGTTCGAGAGACGACTGGCGTGTGATCGAACAACATCTTTTGCCCCACAAGGTAACTCGCCATGGTTACACACCAGCTTTGGTGTGTGTTCACAAAAAAAATTGGTTTGCTCTTTATGTTTATACAGCCTTGATGGGGAGATGCGCCTCAACGGGTAATCGGTCTCTTAGCTGTAGATGAGAAATTTAGCCAGTGCGGTACAACCGCTAACCTGGGGTTTTTAACGTGCATCACGCAGTAGTGATCACACGAACGCGTGCCGGTACTGAAACTCATCCAGATCGAGACGGGCGGGGGCGGCGGGGATTCGAACCCAGGAGGTTCCCAGCGCAAGCTTTCGCTCCACGCTCCGAGCTGAGACGCGTTAGCCCACTCGGCCACTTCCTCCCCTGCGTGTGTTCACCGTGCGTCAGAACGCTTTTGCACGCATGCCGGATAATTGGCTTCATGTATGCCTGTTATACTTCGTTTCAGCTTCCGTCCGAGCGCTGCCAAAGCTACGTGTGGCCGGAGCCAATCACACGCCGGCAATAGGTCACGCGATCTCGCCTGCACTTTTGTATCACTCCGCTGCGCCGCTGGTCGTGCGCGCCGCCCGCGCTCGCCGAGGATTTCGTCTGCTACGGGTGTATCAACGGTATCGTCTGCTACAGGTCTAAAACGTGCCCTTTCACATTCTGAAATTTAGTCACGGGGGATGTCAGTACGTATGCTGCCGCTGGCGTCTGTGTTCGAGCTTTCCACCTGTTCGGCATTTCGACGTAGTTTCGAGATGTAAGTACACATTGCAAGGTGCCCGATGACCCGGCCGTTGATGTTTCTTTGTATTGTCTGGATATACCAGGGCTCGAGGCGCAGCCCTTTCCACCACCTTCTCGGCGTTCAATGTGATCGACAGATAAAGGGGTGCTCTGATTTCGCCGCGTATCAGTGAATTGTAGTGGCCCGGACACTTTTCTTGTTTTCAACGCATTCGCGGTACGACGCGGCCGGTGTCTCCCGCCGAATTTGAAAGTAGACATTCATCACGACCTCTCGCGCCTGACGCCCAAACGTGCCTTTGCGAAAGGACGTCTTGAAGCGACTCGGTGAGGAAAGCAGCGAATCACATGATTCGGCCATTACATGAACGAAATCACACAGAAAAACCGAGCGCTGCAGCCCTGTTGCCAGCGGATCTACGTGTTTTCACCAAACCACATGAATTTACATATATTAATAAAAACATAAACTTCAGACATTTAACTCCTTTAGTTGCAAATCATTTTCAGCAGCACAGATCTGGAATATTGTGCAATGTTTACGCACAGCACAGTTATCTTAAAATAAGATCTTTTGCGGACTACTTTGTGGTGCGCAGCAATGCGCTTCCCGAGTTGCGAACCGCCCCTCAGCCTTTGGCTGCGCTCGGACGGAAGCTGAAACGAAGTATAGCCATTTCGGGCATTAATAACTGCTAATATGGAAGTGTTGTAAAAGCCGTTATTAAAAGGCAGTTTTTAGAATGACGGTGACCGGCGTGCCGTCTCCGATAAGGAATACACTTGGTAAACAAAACGAACAGTGCGTTCTTTCAACTTCAGCACAACACTAAATTCGCCCTAATGCAGTCTTTTCGCCTTACCGGGAAAGGCTGAAGATGATGAGGGCTTCCAATTTCCTCAGAGCTTTATGCGCTTAGAGCATTACACAGTGTGTACTCTATGACAAGGGTCTTTAAACAGGAATTGGAGTGCACTCGAATTCCTCTTCATAATAGTGGCTTGTGAATGTAATTTCCCTTCATTTTCACCCTAGTTTCTCTATCGAGCCTTTTTTTCTACCACACTTTGCAAATCAGCATTAACTGTCGTTGGAGCATAGAAAATAACTGCTGGAAAAGGCTGAACATTGAATCCGACCTGTGGCTAAAGCTGTGGTATTAGTATTTATTTGCGCTCGTGAGCGCAGGCGCCACAGAAAGGCGTGTAGCCCGTACAATAATGCCTGTGAGGCCCGTCTAGAGGGGGTGATTATGTTAGTGATTAATGAACATTGAGGTATAATGAAGGGCGGGGCAGTGATGCACCGTGAGGGATGGGGCAGGGTTATGCGTGTGATTGTAGGTGTACTCCAGCCTCGCAACAAAGTTCCAGTATTTCAGGTTTGTCACTGATGGGCATGCTAACAATTCTTGGTGGCAATGAACGCCATAGTTGTACAGCGCGGACGAGGCATGAGCCTGCGTGGCGCTCAGTTCTTGCGAGCAGGGGCTCCAGATGACCGGTACGGTGGTTCCTGCTTGGGACTGTGCTAATACCGCTAAGAATTAGGAAATTCTGCCTAAAGCGGCAGGCATGTCCGTATTATTTTGGTATTTGATATTAAGCATATTGCATCCACATCTAAGTTGGAAACGCTAAAGTTTACATTTTTGTTCAGAAATGGAGCCATGCAAAACGTCAAATCTGCCAGAGGCAACTTGTCTAAAAAAAACTTTTAAAAGCATTTCTTTAGGTGGCAAAATGTGTCGTTGGCTGCTCTGAAGTGAGTGCATTGCATTGAAATGATATCACCGAAAAGAATGGCTGTGAGCTCTAAGTTCAAACATAGTGTTTGCCAAGAAATTGGGGACCATGAAAGCATTCCCATGCTTTCAAACCCCGGACTGCACACTGCACCCGTCCAAATGGTAACTGGGGTTTCGTGTTTTCGGTAAATACCGTCAAACCACCCAAAAATGACCACCCGAGCCAGTTTTATCAATATCGGGGAAAACAAAGAACGAAAAACAATCTGAATTAGAACTGGCTTTAAATCTAAATAAAAACCTAAATTTCAGTGGTTAAAAAAAAAGGAAATTACAGTTTTATTTTATGTTGACCTCGACACAGCCTCCACAAAAGAAGCGAGGCTGCTGCTTTCCCTAAGAACCACACCCTTTATTTTGTTTCCTTCCTTATTGCTACCGGGACGCTTTCCAAGTTGCACATATTTCCTTGAGGTTGGGGAATTCCATGCCTGTGTCCGGTTTTCTTCAACATATAAGCCCTAATAAACACATATTTTTGTCCACCACAAAAAATCAATACCAAAAACCATGGAATCTATGGGAAAAAATAAGCATAGAAAAACACCCTCGAATTTGAAAACAAAAAACATGGAACCCTAATAATAACCGACTGATTTTGGCACTAAGATTTGCAACACAAGCGAGGCTGCAATTTGGATGGGTGTGCCGATCAACGGTCAGTTAGTCTGTATAGCTATCGACAATATGCCTGCGCATGTTGACATGCTAGCGAGGTAGAGACGCTGCCGGCAACATTTGGCTACCTCCTGGTTCAAATGGGCATCCCATCTTTACTCATTCAGGTTTGATACTGAAGGTGCAATGAAAGTTTAGAAAGAGTTGATTATCGTTTAATTTGTTCATAAGTTCTGCTGCAACTCCTACTTTTCTGACAATCATTGGTGCTGTCCAAAGCAGCGAGAGACTCTGCTTTTGACTAGTCCACGAGCCCTGAACAGGTCGTCGGCTGTTGGGGTGGCCTCGATTGCAGCCGACTTTAGAAATCGCTCTGCTATTGCATTATTGTCTTGCCCTGTAAATTGAAATTGCAAATTGGACGATGTTGCTGTCTTTGTGTCTTCACAGGTTACTAGCAAAAAAGCACAAAGGTGGTGTTCCATTTCTCCAGGCTGACTGGCTAAATTTCTGAACAAATATGAATTTGTTCTGGTATTTTTTGTTTTTCTGAATGCAACCCCTCACATAAGAATCGTTGTGTTGCATTGAGACATTTGGTGTTTCATCAGTTTTGCAGAGACATGTCTCTAATTTCGTCGGCTGTGTGTTATGCAAAAACGTTTGTTGTAACAATTTAGACGACTGAGAAAGACTGACCTCAGTGTGTAGTTCTTTAACTTTTTGACAAATAGAGCAAAGATAATCAACATGTGGTGGAGTGAAGTGGGTGGAAGATGGTAGACCTTGAACCAATTGCAATCTTTCCTTGTGACCAGAGGTGTCACTTCAGCAGGGGTTGAGATGTCATTTCAGCCGTGTAAGAAGTAAAAAAAATTAGTGTCATCTTTGTAACTAATTTTCTTTTATATCGCACATTATAATATATCGAAAGAGAATACGGATGCGGATAATGTGTGGTGTTTGAGTCCTTATGAAATCAAAAACTTCTTCGATGCATCTTTATTGTTCTGAAATCTCCTGAAAAAATCATTAACTGATCTGATTCTAGCCAAAGGTTAAGTGTTAAGGCTCAATCACACCCACCACTGCATATCACACTATACTCCGTTTCACCTTACGTCCGAGCGCAGCGGATGTTACGAACCATCAAAGCCAATCCAAGGCCATGTGAGTGTCATGTGACCCCACAGAACGGGATTGGCTAGGATAGCTCGTAGCGTTCACTGTGTCCGGACGTAAGGTGAAACGGAGTATAGATCATATTTAACTGCTTTTTAGAGGGTGTGCAAACTCGGTTCGGTCTTCCAGATTGGCGATCATTGTGTGCCCAATGGTGTAGTAAACGGAGCAACAACTAGAGGCTTAACTAATGGCAGTTGGCGTGGGAAATTCTATGTAACTAAAATATTTCAGAATGCTCCGAAACAATTTTGTTTCTGTGTTGATACCTGAACATTTTTTCAGGCAGGTGACACCATCAACCAGGACAAGTTTGAATCAGTTATGGAGTCGTTAAGTCAAATGGGCTTGGTACACATCCTGAAGCCCTGGTTCCGATTTGAATTTCAAAAACAGCTCAGGGCAAAAATCATTCCTGACTTTTGGTGCTGCTTCGAGTCTACAAGCGATGCAAGCCCAAGGGAAACTCAGGTCTGTTAATAATCAAAATAATGCTAACAATGGAATCGGGTTGATTTACCATGATGAAAGTTTTATGTACAGAATCTGCAATTTCGTTTTGCGTCATTCTTTTCTCTAGGACGCCTTTGTGAAGGCAGTTACTGACCTCCACTGCACCATTCATGAATACGAGTCAAGCGCCCTTTTCATCGAGTCCACCGAGACTGATCATGCCACAAGGACTGCGAGACAAGACTTCGACAAGACCTCGTATATGGATGCACCCCTGAGCAGGACAATCCATGACCTGCTGAGAGCACTTCTTTTGTCATCTATACCTTGCCAGTTCAACAGAGTCCTGCTCAAGTTTTACACAGCTGCATTTCGAGCATTTCACAAGGCAGCAGGTGAGCTGCAGCCTTCAAAATCTTGTGTCTGTTTGATTTGGCTGTATGCGGGACAATTCAGCTGTGATCTGCAGCCTCTGAAATGATAGGCATGAATCAGTTAAAAAGAAAAGCTATATTTTGTCTTTCTGCAATTCCCCAAAAAGTATTCAATCTGTGGTGAAGCATCAGATTGATACTGGAGATGGGGGCTTTTGTTTTGACAAAAGGATGACAGGGAATGAATCTGAGCCAAACTAGCTTTGTCCGAATTAACTACCGCTGCTACCGCAGCACCCCATTAAACTGTTTCTTGACTTCAGTTCAAAGCAGTGCACGCTCGGTGCTTATTTTCAAATTTTGCCCCAAGTAACTGTCGCACCCAAATATTTGGCAGCTACATTAATTGCACGTTATCGAGGACTTTATTTATATTCTCTTGTTTGGGAATGCTCGTAACCTACAAGCTCATGTCGTCGTCCTGCCTACTGTCATACCACGGCTTGCTTTGCACTTCCGCTTTCCTCAGGTGATGAGGACGAAGAGGAGTCTCCACAGTGTGTTGGCTGTGAACTGGACTTTGACAGCTGCCAGTGTGATCATTTGCTGGAGAGCTTCCATGATGTGAACAGGAAACTGTGAGTCCTGACTGTCGCCTCTTTTTCTGCCGCAAAAGTCGCCCCCTGCATCCAGTTATACCCAAAACTAACGGAGGGACCAATACAAGGCATTCACTCTTTCCATTGACCTGCCAAATTACCCAACTCTGCCACAAAGTTGGGGGGTGTGCTAGGGTTAAAGGGTGCAACGATTTTCAGACTTTGGCCAATTAACTGCAGAAATTAATCTGTGTCACCTATAGAACAAAGAACGGAAAACTAAATTTTCTTGCGAGCACTATTTTTTTTTTTTTAATGAACCAAATTGAAGGTCAAAGTGCTTCTCAACTTTCCACGTCGCCTTCTGAGTGACATACTCTGGGGTATCACGTGGTTTCCCCTTAGGTTCTTTCTTCAGAGAGCCCAGCCGCATCCTCCGCAATTGTTGACTTTTAAAGGATTAGCATCATCGAAGGTCGCAGCGAGCGATTAACACAAAAGACGGTTTGCTACGGGGCTGATGGCGAGTGTGGCAGCGGAGGGGGACAGGTTTTTAATAACTTCCGCGTATCCCCCAGAGATGCTGTCATCGTAGTTCCCGTAATTGCCACACGCAGCCGCAGATCGGCAAAGTAATTAATTTTTTCTGTGCGCTTACGAATCGGAATAGCAGTTTGTCGGGGCAAGGGGATGCGTTTTTTGTCACTTGTGCTTGGATAAACAATATAAAAAATGCAAACTGGCTATTCTTTCACCATTAAAATCGTTGCACTACCCCTTTAACATTAATGTTGTTGGTATCTTTTGGCAGATTTCGAGATGTCGTTGAAAATCCCAACTTTGTCAGCAATGGTGCAAATTTTTTTACATGCATGTAAAAAAATTAGTTTAACGCGCAAAAAATATTTTTTCGAGCAATATTGACGGCGCGAGACGTGATTTAGTTGGTAGTTTCCTCCTTTCCACTTGTTTTTTCTCTCTGCATCTCGGGTGCGTTGAGGAGAGGTGAGGTGAAAAGAGTGAATTACCATTTCGTTGAGCAAATGACCATTCAGTGACGTCATGGACCTTGTGCGCAGAATTTCAAATAAATCTATCGCCGCCAATATTGCTCTAAATGTTTTTTTGTTTTTTGTTTTGTAAAATTAATTTTTTTACACGCGTGTCCCAACTAGATTGTTTTTAAAAAAAACTTTTCTTCTTTTCGGGGGCTCTTTAAAGCCAGCTTGTTTTAGCCTGTGCTTAAATTTGTCTCATTATTGAATTGGTTTGAGAGCTTGCTAAAAAGTTTGTGGTAGAAACGTAAATAATATGGTAATAGTGCCAAGAGGAAGACTTTCTAACAACAACATGTCTCCTTCGTCTGGTGTTTCTATCTGGCAGTAACTACGCTAATCATGTCTTGCACAATGCAGTACCTGTTTTTAAAGGAAAACTGAAGCAGTTCTGTATTTGAGAAAAAAACACTTAAATCGTCTTTATTTGGCCTCCAGCATTAGAAATATCGAGATTATTTTTCAATTTGGGGCACGGAGGCTGCAGAAAATCATTTTCAAAGTACTTCTGAAGCCTCTCTTTCCCGGAGCATGACGTCATATCCAGAGTTTTTTAAATCTCTGCTCTCGCGCATCTTCAGCGCCTATCTAAGCTACACATGCGCACTCTTGTTATCTTTAAAAAGGTCAGAAAAATACTTCATGACTGGTATCAGTGCGGGGGATTATACCTGGCAAGTTTGCAATTGCATGCCGTGCCCACAGAAGCGACACGCGCTTGGCGGGCATAATATCCTAGTACGATGTAATGACTAGTCAGAGGTTTTTTTGTGTTTTCTCGTGTTTAGTTACATCGGAAAAAACAAATGTGATATTCAGATTCACAGGATAAAAGTACTCTAGAATTAAATTCTAACTCGTTTTTTTCAGGAACCTCTTCAGTTAGTAAACAATAGCATAGTTAGTTGATTTGTTGTTTTTTTTTGTTTTTTTCAGCGATTTTAGCAAATGGATGAGGTGGAGAGGTGTTTCCTTTTTCATTAAACAAATGGTGTTTATAAAATGGTTAATTTTATATTGTTCAAACAGCTGTTTGAGCCACATATTTCTTTGTTTGAGGATGCTGTTCGACTTGTTTGCTGTGTTTTAATTGTGAGCATATCGCCTTGATGTTATTTTCTTTCTCTTCCCTCTCTGAAGTTATATGTATACCGTAAAACTCTATTTTCGCGGCCCCCATTTTTTCGCGAATCGGTCTCAAAAACATGATCGCAACCACTAAATTTCTTGAAATCCAGACGCCTGCATTGAAACTCTTGAAGACCGATATTTTCGCATGCCCTTAAATTTTGCGAATTTATAGATTCGCGAGTTTCGCAAAAATTAAGGGCATGCGTACATTAAGGGTTTTACAATATATTGTGTGTTGTACATATTGTAGTATACACAGCACTTGCCTTCGATTATTGTTGTCAATTTATTGCTATTGTTAAATTGATTATCACTCTCTTTTTAGGTGCATTTAGTCCTCTTTTCTTCTTTTCTTTTTATTTGCACTCGTGACACGTTTTGTATCTAACATGGTAAAGATGATATCTTTTAATGCTTTATTGAAGGTATGAACCTCATTGTTTTGTTAAATGTATGTTCCTCCCTGCCATGGCCCACGTGCCAACGGTATGTAAAAACAAATCAATGAATGAGCATGAAAGGGCCATAAATTGTAAGATTATCCAATTCCAGGCCTGATTCCTATTGGGGTTATGTGATGCTTCTTTGCCCTATCTGCTGGACCAATTATGATGTGCTGTACTCCTTTTCACCTTACGATGAACCGTAGTGGATGCTACGAGCCACCCGAGCCAATCCAATCTGTGGGAGTGTCACGTGACCTTCGGGGAGGAGCACAGCAACGCACGGGGCGCATAGTCACATGATGCATCCACAGCGCCGAATCGGCTGGGATGGTTCGTAGCATCCGCCGCGGTTCATCGTAAGGTGAAACCAGTGAAACAGTGTATAGCTCTGTACCAAATGCTACCCTTTTAGTATTTTAGTTAAACGAAAACTTAATGTGATCCAGTTTTGCCACCATGAAAACCGTGCCTGGCGATTCTAGTCTTCTTCCTTCCTTAGTGGATTCGACACAGAGCACAAGAAACGAAGACAAAGTAGAACAGTGTACACAGAACAGGCACTTCCTGTGTACACCCTCTGCGCTTACCCTGTGTACAACGTTCTACTTTGTCTTCGTTTCTTGTGCGCTGTGACATCGCCACCCTAATTCTTCCTTCCTCTTTTCTTCAGTTCATGCTTTGTACCCTTTTCTACTTATAAATGTCTCGTTTACGAAGCTTTTGCAAAGCACGCTCAGGCCACGTTCCCGTTGCTAACGCTAGGCACGAGCTGCAACTGCTGGATGCGATGGTGAGGGACGCGGTTTCTACTGTGGCCTACAAGTACATTGAGCACCACGTTCAGAGCACCTGCAGGGGGAACTTCGAGAGCAGGTTTTTGGAGAGCCTTGAGAAGGTCAGTTTAGTTTTATCATATTGTTTGGTGGTGCACATTGCAGTTGTAAGGAGCAGAGATTTTGGTTTTTGGTATTTGTCTCGCGTGCATGCAAACTGTCGTAATTATTATTTTTATGTTTGTGCTCTAGAGCAACATAAATGTTCAATAAATGTGGATAGATTTACCAAATCGGCGGGAGAAAATAGGCACTGGAGGCCCCATTGACTGTTAAGCATTTTGTAAACTTTATTCCTGATATCGAGAGCAAGTTGCGGCAGAGTTGATGTTAACCTATACACTGGGTATTGTTGTACCTTCTTTCCAAGAACGGGTAATTGGTAAATCCTAGGAAACTAAATGAAGGACAGTAGACTTTTCATGGTGTTACAGTTTTGCTTCATCACGCAATGTTTTAGAGCGCAGTTCTTAGGCGCCCGTTTCCGGCTTGAGCGGCGTCGCCGTCGGCGTAACCGCCCGAGGTCACATGACCCCCAGGTCACATGACCCCCGCGGTCACATGACCCCCAGGTCATGTGACCCCCAGGTCATGTGACCCCCCAGGTCACGTGACCCCCAGGTCATGTGACCCCCCAGGTCACGTGGTCCCCCGGGTCACGTGGTCCCCAGGTCATGTGGCCCCAGGCCACGTGACCCCCGAGGTCATGTGATGATGATGACGATGACGTCATCAGTGACGTCACTGAGGATGTCATCGGCATCCGCATCATCATCGTCATCATCACTGATGACGTCATCAGTGACGTCACGGATGATTTCATCGGCATCTGCATCGTCATCGTCATCATCATTGATGACGTCATCAGTGACGTCATGTGACCCCCCCCCCCCCCCCCGAGGTCACTTACCCCCCCCCCGTACGCTTCCCTCCTCCTCCTCAAGAGCTGCGCTCTAATTCGGCGTTACAGGGAGTTGTAAACGGCTTTCACTTTTTCTTCTTTTTTTTTAAATGAGGTCTTGCTCATCAAGAAAGCTAATGAGTAAAGTGGATTAGACCTTGTCAGGCACGTAGCCAGGGGGAAAGCCCATGGGGCCCGGGCCCCCCCCCCCCTCCAAAATCTTCCCATTTTGCTGGGGCCTCGTTTCCCCCTCCCCCTCATACAGCATTTTGTCATGGGCAGCCCCCCCCCCCCCCCCCCCTCCTCCCCTGAAACAAAGTCCTGGCTACGTGCCTGGACCTTGTACTGTAATATCCTGAAAGATAGCCCACTCCAAAAGATAGCCAACGTGCAGAAATAACATTATCCAAGTTCAGGTGATTTCTACAATGGGATAGGAAATATATGTTGTGACAACGGTAGTACTATATCTGTTTCTTTCACAACTAAAAACACAGCTAAATTTAAAAAAAAATTGTTATTAGTATTTAAATTAATATGGTAGTCATGGCACCTGATGAAATATGGAGCCAGGTCGAGCAATTTTTCTGATATGTTTTAGGCCATGCACCATAAGTCAATCCCATTTGGCCTACAGGGGGAGGGGGCTATCGAGATATTACGGTGATGAGATAAGTCCAGATCAGATAAATGGCAGATAGCCAAAATAAGTTTTACATGTTTTGTTCTTTAAGCCTTACAGTTGATATTGTAACACCCATCACTAAGACTCTTTAATGTTCTACTGCTGAAATATAACTACCAGATTCAGTATCAGATGCAGTGTATGATCAACGTGCAATGTGTCATCACTGTTTCTTGAACAGCTTGATTTGGAGTTCTGGGAGTTATGCCAGCATGGTACACTAACCATTGTGTGGGAGCAGCATAAGACACTCTAAAGTTGAGACTGTCTCTGACTTCAGTGGCTGAACACGACTGTGATGGAATGGTTCTACCTGGTGTACAAGAATCAGGCCGACGATGAAACCAAGGTTGCCCTGGCTTCTCTCAAGGTAACGCCTTTCATGTCCTCATAAAAGCAAAACATTGCGTGTACAGTCAAATCTCCTTAATTCGAACTCGAAGGGGACTGAAAATTTGTTTGAATAAAGCAAACTTCGAATTACTGGGAGTTTCCTCCCATAGAGCAGGGACGGCGCCAAAGGGAGGCGAGGGGTGGCGGGCGCCTCCCCTAAAATTTGTCCTGCCACCCCAAAAATATGCCAGCCTTTACACCACACCCCCCACCCTAATTTTCGCGCGCAGACCCGCATACGCTACATGGCTCGTCATTTTCCTAATTTCCTCGTCCCGTGGAAAAAGCATTGGCTTGAAGGATAGCCAGCCTAAAGAGGCCTCATACCAGACGTTTTCAACTTTTTCGTGCCGTCCACTTTATTTTCTTTACCTACCCCGTGAAGAACGATGCATGAATATCGGTATGGCTTGCCGAAGCTAAGGAGCGTCGTATACCAATTCCTCTGTCGCCAACCAAAAAAGACTTCCTGAAAGTAGCTTCACCTACGTGATTACTCGGAGAGACTTGGAATCCCATCTGCACTGGGCCGTCGCTTCGTACCTGCCAGACAAAGGAACTTAAGGGCGCTGTTCATGTTCTGACCGAGGAAATCTCCCAAAGTCCTGAGACGCTCGGGCCGGCTCGAGTTCCCAAGGGGCGGCTTTGATGTGTCTAGGTCATCCTGCTTATTTCAAGTTTCTATGGGGTCCTTGAAGGAACTTTGGTGACGGCGACCGTGTGTGCTCGGGAAAGGGTATAGGTCGGAGCCTGGCGGTTTGAGAACTGCCATGCTCACATCATTAGTGACCCTGGGGCACGGAATCCGTTCAAGGGACTATCCCAGGAGGTTGGAGGAAAGCTGAAAGTGTTTTGTATTTGGGGGGGGGGTAAAAAAGTGGAAGTGCTGTATTTTGACAGAGGGCTATCGAAACTGAAAGAAAGCTCTTCAAAAGGAAGGCGGACTACGACTGCACTCCAACAGTGCGGCACGCAAGATGTCCCAAACATCATCGGCTTTCTTCAAGCAGATGAAGAAAAGTGGCGCGGCTAAATCAGTCGCCCTGTACCTCTGCCAGGCGTATTCAGCAAAGAAGGGATAATCGTCACTACATCTACATGATCGCTGACGTGCTCCGGTTTTTCGTGGTGCAGGGGACTGCCTAAAGAGCAGATGATGAGTCACGAGAAGCGTGAGCGTGCTTATTTAGTATTGCGGAATGTAAACATGCCTGAATATTTTGTACGTGAAATGCTACATTAACCAGAGTTGTAGATAGGTTGTAAAATAATGAAATAAACTGAGCTGATTTCTATTAAAAACTCCCGAAGCGCCAAGTCATCGTCCCTGAATATTTGTTCTTTAAGTCGGATCGAAAGCCCATGCCTCCCCAAAAATGCCGTGCGCCTCCCCACTGCCCCCGCACTATGAAAAGCCTGGCGCCGTCCCTGCCATAGAGGCGCATAGGATGGGACCTGCATGTTAGATTGAATTTTCTGCAAGTTTGAATTAACGAGATTCGACTGTATCAGTCAGACAATGCAATATAAATGTGTTGCATCTATGTGTACAGAGAACGTTAAGTACTTTATTGCAATATGACTTCTTCGTTGCATCATTTTTACGGGTTGCAACGTTTCAACTAGATTTCATCGTTCCTGTTGGGGGACAAAGCCCCACCCATCCATTTGTTATGCGAATGGTTTACTGGAACGCTAACCCTCTGATGTCTAGATCCAACAGAATACTTGTGCCATTGAATGTTTCAGGAGCACCTGCTGTATTTCCTGTATGACACCTATGTGACAGTGAGGATGGACCAGCTGTTCAACATCATCATTGAGTTCCCAGAGTCACTGGCTGCCGTGGAAGACCTCAGGGAGTGCCTGGAGAAGACTAACCTCAAGTCCAAGGTTATCCACTCGCTCAAGAGCTCCATGGAGAAGCGCCTTCTGCACCCCGGTACGCTCTGCATCATCTCTGAACTGCCTTTTTTGTTTTTTTGCCGGTGGAGGAAATTAGTAGCTTGTATGGGATTAGCATCCCTCATTTCAGTCTCATTTTAGAATGGACAACACAATAAGAAATTTCAGTTGGAGGTTTGTGTTCATATAAAGCGATTTTAGCTGAAAAGATTTTTATAAAAACTGCCTGCACACAAAAATTTGTGTTTTTAGGTAGGTTGTGTTGTTAAAATCTTGCCTGCAAAATATTTTTCAGCAGGGCTCAGTAGGTCTTCCTTTCTCTTTTGCACTCTCTAACTGGTGAGGGACAAAACCCCTTTTGTATGAAATTTGGGGGATATAAAATTTAAAAATGGGCATAAAAGCAGTGCTCAAGAGGCTCCATGGAGAGTCATTGAATTTGTCTGGCTTGGCTGTGGTTATTGGGAAATGGGAGAAGTCCTCCTTTCTTTCTTTTCCAACTCAACTGCAGTACCGTGTTTGCTTGTTCTTTGACATGCCCAGGGACATCTGGGCCCATTTGCTCGAAGCCGGTTAACTTCAGTTGCGGTAAAAGTTAACCGCCCTTCCCTACCAGGTACCTACAAGTACGTAGCCAAGTTTGACGGGGGCTGGATGAGCAATAGCTCCGTGTTTTATTATGGGGTGGTAGCAGGTGTTACCTACTGGTTGAAGCAAATATAAGTGGCTTTCGTGGAAAAGTTCCCGAAAAGGGGGACCCAAGAACACATGCTACCGGGTTTTCACGACGCAGCGCGGCACATATTTGAACTTAAGAAACACTTTTTGTTGCTCGGGGTGCAGATATCAGGTAAGGTAAAACTAAATTAACCCTTGTTTGGAAAGTTTCTCAATGTTTGGCTGTCTGAAGTGAAGACAAGCCTCGTTGAAATTTTTTTCAAGTTTGAGAGAGGACGACAAAGTTCAGTTCTAGAAACGATGAGGAAGAAGTGAGCAGTAATAGGCGAGCGGTACACTGGCAGCATGGTTGGCCAGCATGTAAGAACTATATATAATGTTATCATAAATTAAAAATCGTGTAATTCGGCTCCAGTGAAAATAGACCTTTTACTAAATTAATTACCCAAGCATCGAGAAGAATGCTGAAAGTGTAATTCTAAGCTCCACGCGCATTGTCCTTCCCCGTATAAAATATTCAAAGTAAATAATCATAAGAATGTTTTGACAAACGTGCATGCAGGGCAAAATTTGTTCTAGGCTTTTGCTTTAGAGGGTAACTGCAAAGAAAAAAAAGTGTTTTTCTAAACAGCCTATATGGGACAAGCATGTCACAAAACAAATCTTCCGTGAAAAAACATATTTTTTCTAGCAATATTTACGCCACAGGACGTAATTTACTCGGAGTCACAACTTCTCAAGATTTGAAACTCCCGCTCTTTCGACGCGCGCAGAGTGGCTGTTCTCACGTCACTCCGTGACGTGTAATACCAATTTTGTGGCGCGCGATTTAAAGCGGACGAAATAGCCGCAAACTAAAATCAGTCTCGCGCAATAAATATTGCTGTAAAAAATTTTGTTTTTGTCGGAAAAATTGTTTCGTGACATGCTTGTCCCAATTAGGCTGTTTAAAAATACACTTTTTTTTCTTTGCAGTTACCCTTTAAAACTGTTACTCTTGCAGATGCCAGCACGTGCAGCGTGTGTAACTACACTCGTTCGTAGCATGCATCTTGGTGCTTGGGAAATTTAGAAAAGGTCTAGTGGGACGCTGTCTGTTTTTCGTGCTATCAATACCCGGCCGATTGAGTCAAGGCAATCCACTTTCTAAAGACGTTGCCATGCCGACAATTATCGCGTTCATTTAGGCTTAGGAATGACCAGAATCGAAAGACTATCTAAAAAGTCACAGCATATCCACGTGGTGAATGATGATGAGTGGGCGTGCTCTGGAGTGAATCGTCGGTAAACCAGCGATTCTTCCAGCATTGCAGTACACCATCGCCATGTAAAGACGTGAGAAACACTGTGTGGTGTATACAAATCAAGTTTTATTATCTTGGCGACGCTGCCGTGCGCTTCGGCTTCCCACTCTCATACGTGGCGGATCTTGGCGGCGTCGCAGCAGACTGACGACGCGATTCGGCTTCCGCTCTCGCACGGCCGGATCTTGGCGGCGTCGACGCGCAGCCTGACGATATCGCTCGGCCTCGCGCTTCGCACGGCTGGATTCTGTTCGCGCAGCTGCTGCTGCCGCCGCCTTGCGCGCTCTCCGCTCCGCAGGCCTTGTCTCACTGCCTCCATCCAGCTAAACTCACGAGCAGCGCCAGTAGAGCTAGTAGCCTTTTATAACATGAGCTAGCGCCATCTGTCATCTCCTACAAAAGTTAATTCCGGAACACGCCATCTCTGAGCCATTCGATAAACTAAACCTCGAAGTGGCCACATACCCACAACTAGGAGGGACAGACCCACGCCTTAAGGAGCTTCGCCCCTAAAATGCAGCGATGTCATTGCTCGTGTTTTACTATTTAAGTGAGGTAAGGCAAAGCTAAATCCTACTGCATCATTCATTTCTGACTAACGCTCCCGATATTGCAGCTACTACGACATATTAGTTCCAAAGCGAGCAACGCTCGCTCGCAGGGGCACCGCCATGTTTCCCCACCATCCTTACTCTGCCGGTCACGTGACCTAAAATTACCCCTCATAGGGAAATGCGGTTAACTTTTTACCGCAGTTAAAGTTAACTGGCTTCGAGCAAACGGGCCCTGGTGGTTAAGAAATCATAAACTTTTACATTTTGTGTAGGTGGATCTTTGAAGCATTTTGTGATATCTAGTACCTACCATTTATTGACACATTATTAACTTCTTAGCCTTTGCATACTTGAAATCTTATGCAATGAGGCAATATAAAGTGATGAGGTGTTTTCTTGTGTGAACTTCAGTGACTTTGTACATTTCTTCGGGCTATTTTTGAATACTATTTAGAAACATGAGTCTTCTTATTTATACGACACACCCTAATTAACATGCACAGAGCGTTCTATGTGAATTAAATTAACTGTGTTGTTAGCAAATGTGTTGTGAAAGTGCCAGTTTTTTTGTTTTTTTTTCATTCAGCTTAATCATTTAGTTAAAGAAGTACGGAAACTAAAATTGAAATATTCGAATTTCGTTCAGAAATGAGTCGAGCATGACGGATAATAACCGTAAATGATAATTACACATTTGTATTATGAACGACTGGCTATATTTTTCGTTCCAAAGCGGTGCACTCAAGCGAGCGCTCGAAGAGAAGCGAACGGAGGGCGCGATGCGTCATGGGATATCCGGCTAAACAATAACAGAAAAAGAAGATTCCCCACATTCGTGACGTAGCAAGGCTGGCGTGGTTACTTTATGAGCTTTGCCGCTGGTGGCGTTGTCAGCGTTGTGATGGTGTCAATAGCATCAGCGCGTTACAACCGAGCCATTCGAAGTACCCGGGGTGACGAACGTGTGGCTGGCCCAAGGAGCACGTAACTTCCACAATACTGTCAGCTTAGGGCTGAACGGGGTGGGGAAAGCAACTTTTGTTCGAGTTTTGAGCGATGGGCTAATCTTCTAGGGGAGAATGCTGTGTCCGGGTACACAAATGAGGGTCCATCTTCTTGAACTGTTTGGTACAATGCGCGATTTGTGGGTTGAGGAGGAAAGCTATGAAGAAAAATCTTGAATTCCAAAGAGTGGCGCTGTCCTGATGGAACTTGCTACGTCATGACTACGTAGCAAGTTCCCCAACATTGCTAGATTACCTCTCAAATAGGCTCCAGATGCATCCACCAGGTGCACATTGAAAGGTTGTTTAATTGAGCTCTAAAATTAGTTTTCTTGTGCCTTTCAACAAAAGACTGGTATTTCTGAGGTTATGCTGCAACATCCAACACATTAAAGCTAAAAAATGAGCGCTGGAGTTCCGTTTCCGTACCCCTTTAAGACCAATAAGCTACTTCCTAAACTTTTGGTTGAACGGCCAACGTGCCAATTATAATGTTGCAGAGCGACTTGAGAAATACCCAATTGAGGTACTTAGCAATACGCTAGCACTAACAACATGGTGCGCTTTGCATGCTTCTTTTTTCCGTCCTAAAAGAGAGCTCATGGTATACAAAAAAACATCTTGAAACAATGCGACTGCAAGCCACGATTGCAGCACTTTTGTATGATGCTCCGAAAGAACAAAATTTGCCCTATCTTCTGTGCACTGTTCAAGACAGGGTTTCAAGGCCTTCTCTCAAGGCCAACACCACATGTACTGGTATGCACGACACCCTGTCTTGGACAGAGCCGGTATATGGAGAGAGTTTAGCCATTCATTGTGAAGTATAGGAGGTAAATGAAGAGGCGCCATTGGCCGAGAGTGAGCGGGGTGGCGTGTTCCAGGGCGTCTTCACATATTCGAATGTGGCCAGCCAGAAGCCGCGAATAAACCCCGCCCGTGGTCGCAAGAAACAAAATTAACATGTGTGTCAGAGTAGCTCTAGGTGACTGAAATTAGGGTGCACGTGATCTAACAGATCACGGTCATGCAAAATAGAACTCTAGAGAATGATTGACGTGATCCGTATGCCCCGCGCCAAAGGACGGGAAAACGCCGCTTGAGCCGGTCTGAGCGTCAGACTCTGACCGAGCAAAACAGAGTTTGAGCGGCACATTTGATTCTTAGCATGTTTTGGCATGATCATAATCGAAACATCACGTGCACCATATTTTCAGCCATGAAGAGTTAACTACATTTAACCCTTACGCACTTATTTGAAGTGTTTCTCGCTACCACCGCTAGGGGATTATTTTTCGGCTTCTGGTTGGCCAAGAGAGCATGTCAAGCCTTGCATCTGCGTCTGTGCACTCCCTGGCTCTGCTTGCTCCTCCCATTGACCAAACTCACTCTACATACGGATCTACCTAGTCTTGGGTAGCGTTTCGTGGTGGCAAATCTGGAACACTTTCATTGGAGAGTTATTGCAATATCTCAAAATATGACTTACCCTCAATAGAAAGCCCACCCTTGTAGGCAAGTTTCTCCATTGGTGGGCATACAGATATTTTAAGCTTGGTGAACCGTGATCCCTGAGCTTACCAAAGTACTATCTCTGGCTATATGAAAGACCCACTTAGATTGCAAGGCCGAGACAGCTCGTGCTTTGGGAAATCTCATGTCGTTCAGAGGAGATGGAATGCACTCAGCCAGTGTGCACCGGTCAGTTTGGCTGCGTTACCACATTGTGCCCCTCCAGCCACTGCCCTAGCCACACGCTTCGAGTGGGTCTTTCATGTTGCTGGAAACTGTGCACCTAGTTTATGTGCTTCACATTTCACAATAGCATGTAGGAGAACTTCCCCATCACATGTGAATACGGAGGTGTCTGAAGTTATCCAATGTGCCAAAAGTTTTCCAGTTTATAGTACTCTCATAAGTGTTATGTTTTGGACAAATGTGTGTTAGAGGTACTAAATATGAAAGGTTTAAGGGGGACACTACCCAGAAAACAATTTCTGCAAAAAAAGTTGATTTTGAAAAATTTTTATATTTACATCCCCGAACATCTAGAGTATTCCCAGAAAGTTTTATTAGTTTACACTGTATAGTTAACTTTTTATAAATTATTTTCTGTCCACTGATGCTAAAGAAAAGGTAGAGGCTGGAGCACTTTGGACGCATTTTTCTCCATTCCACTTTTTGGCATAAATTTCACTTTAGGAAAACTATAGTTTTGTTATTACATAACTTGGATTCATTTTTATGAGTTTTTCTGGGTTGAAAATTTAAGGGGAAGATAACTATGAGCTTGTATTTTTTTATTTTTGTCATTTTTCATGCTCAAGAACAAAAACTTTGGACAAAGGATGGAAATCTACAAACGAGTATTTGTGTTTCTGTGGCTTTTTTTGTCATGAAAGATGGTATTAATATAGAAATATAGCTCCATAGTTATCTCTTCTGAACTGTCCTAAAGCAATATAACACATGAAAACGACAAATTTAAAAGCAATTTCAAAACAATAGTTTTCCTCATGCAGGCACGCCCCACTTTCATCTTTGAACATTTGCAATTTTTTTGTACTTCACCCAGGTGAACAAAATTTGGTAGAAATGTTCTCAACATCAACAGAAACAAGCCCTGTAAATGTAATTTAAATCAGACAAGTGGTTCAAATATTCGCTTTTTTCGGTAGTGTCCCCCTTAAATGTTCTTTCTGAATTTGTGGGGTGGCATTTGTTAGTGCATGTTCCCCATTTGCGAGTAATGCTGTAATAAAACCTTTCAGGTGTAGACACCAACGACATCCTGACTGCTTACATATCGGCCATCAAAGCCCTTCGGATTCTCGACTCCACGGGGTACATCCTGCAGCTTGTTTGTGAGCCAGTCTGCCAGTACCTCAGGTACTCTGATACAGCATCCTCTAACCAGAATATGGGTGCATGAGCTCCAGGTCTGGGCTACTCAATGAATAACTTTCGGGTTAACATGGAAAGTGCTCTGACTCTTAAACATAGTAAAAAATATCATGCCTTTCAGAGTCTAGAAGTGTTCATCCAGTTTAATTACTATTTTAGAAGACCTGAGCCATTCATTGCTGTGTGACTCTGTGGCAAACACTCTGTACAAGTTGCTTTATTGTTTACAAGGTCTGTAGGCTTCAGTACTGCTTTATTGCCGCAACACCGAGGCTGGAAGGGGTTTCTCAGTTATCAATCAAGAGCAATGCGCATTCCTCAAGACCGAAACACCCAAGTACCCCTGCTGTACACATTGACATGAGTGTGCATCGAAGACCTTAATCAAGCGACCTTGAGGCTCACCTCAACGTTTTTCGTTGTACTCCTCGCATTTGAGTTACTGTCCATAGCTGAGAGCTAACATGTTGAAATGCATAAACTTAATTTTGTGAATGTGCATTATGCACCTAAAGCTTTTTTTTTTTTGTACCAATTTAGTGTGAGAGAGTGTGCATTGTACAGCTTTCTTCCTTTTTTTTTCTGCCAGAAAATATTGCAATTAGAAAAACAACTTAGAGAGCACTCATTGTACATCTTCTGATTACTAGGTGTAACTTGTCAAATCCCTGTGAAATATCGAATGAGCGCCTATGCAAAAGTTGGGGGTACTGTAACATACTGAGCATGAATCCCCCCCCCCTTCCTTGTGTAAGTGCCCCCTCTCATTTTATGAATATTTCATATTTTTGTGGCCACCATCTTGAATTTTATTCTTGAACTGAGTAAGGCCCCCCTCCCCCCTTTTTTTTTATTGGATAACTTCTAAATTTGGGTGGCGGCACTTGCTCGGTACTTTACAGTAATCGCAAAAAAATGGGGATGGGCGCTTGTGAGGTCCTAGAGCAGAAAGGGCACATGGTAGGCTAGCCCTTGTTTGATCCGACAGAAAGGTTATTCGAGTGG
Organism: Ixodes ricinus; assembly: GCA_037355805.1. Classification (NCBI taxonomy): domain Eukaryota; kingdom Metazoa; phylum Arthropoda; class Arachnida; order Ixodida; family Ixodidae; genus Ixodes; species Ixodes ricinus. The sequence continues at coordinate 6,035 of JAZHYW010033969.1, read as the reverse complement.
TACCGGGATCTGGCAGAACCCTTTATATTTAAAGCAGCCACATCGCTTCGTGTCAAGTCTGCTTTGTGCTGGTGCTCTCGCGTCAAGCTTTGCCACTTAGCACCGACGCTAGCATGTAAAGCTTTAATACGGAACCATTAAAAGCCAGCGGCGTCTGTAACCGCTGAGGAACCGCACAAAATGCGGAAGAAATTCCCAGGAGCCAGCGGCGTCTGTAACTGGTGTAGTAACCATGGAGAAACACGAAAAAAACTCCCAGTTAAACGGCTCCTATATAGCCATTGGCCATGACGCGTATAGGTCCAAGCAACGCCACTTCACAGAGAAGCCTTTATCCTGGCACCTCCCTGGCCTGCACGCCAGGAAGGTGCGCGTCGCCGTACCAATAAAGGGCATCTTTCCACCCACAACCGATATCTCCGTCGTTTGACGTCTTCACCGCGAAGAGCAAACATCGAATTGCGTGCACCTCGGGCCGGGGTTTAAATGCACCGGCCAGGGATTCGTGGGGCGGTACTTAACCTCAAAGCTGTCGACGCGAGTTTCGTCGCGGAGCCACCGAACATATCGCGGGCAAACCGGGCTTTCTACGGCCACCGAAAGGTAGCACTGTCCCCTTGACGCCGGGTGCGCTGAAGAGGGGGTGTCCGACCGCACGCTTTTCAGGACGCGGGAGGACACGGTGAAGTGCATAGTGTCGAACCTGACGGACGAGAGCTGCGTGGAGCTTGCCGGGGAGCTCGTCAAGTTCACCCCGATCACCCTGGAGGACACGTGCCCCAGCGACGCAGGACGACGAGGACTGGGAGCACTGGCAGCCCGCCCCCGTGGGCAACGACCAAGGTAGTGCTCCACTCACTCCCGACGACGTCTGTCAAATCGAATGCTTCATCGAGTGGCCACGTTCAATAACCGGTTAACTGCCGCAATATTCAGAGAGATAGCCCGCCTAAAATCGAAAGCAAATCGGGTGAAAAGAAGGTGTAGGCTAACTTTTGTGTGTGATAAAAAAAAAAGTGAAAAAAAAAACGTTCAGCCTTTCCACTCTTGTGAAGAAGGAAGACCAGCGGAGCTGTACTCACACTGCCGCAACGCGCACGCGCCCGTTTCCGCTTCTTTCTTGTCCGACACGCCGCCCATCGTGGATACGTCTCCGGTGAACCAGAGTCGGTCGCACACAGCGCACGTGACGCCAAACGGGCAATCCACGAACTCCCTCCAGAACCTCGCCGTCACGCCCGGGAACTGTTCAGCTGGCGTGGAATGCAGTTGTCGCCAGGCCTCGCGCTTGCGCTTGGCCTCCGTGGCACAATCGTCCTCCATGGCATTGGCCCGCCGGCGCCTTTACATCGCTGGTTCTGTTCTCGGCGGAGGCTTTCCAGGCGAGCGATGTCCTCTTCTTTGGCAAGGGAATCTTAAGCGCTCGACGCAGTGGAAGTCAAGGCGACAGCGGCTTTGCGGCGATTGCAGACCCATTCGCGCTGCTGCGTACGTCGCCGCTCCTTCCGCAGCCAGTCTTCTTTCCCCAAAGGGCGCAGCGGCCGACCCATCCTAAGTCCAAACCGAAACTGATAAGAGCAGAGGAAACAGCGCGCAAAACAGACGAGACGAAGTAACACTCGTGACTAGCGCTGCGCTCGATACGTGTGCTTCTTCTTTGCCGTCGTCTGTTTTTCGTGCTGTTTCCTACGATGAATTCCCACCAACGCGCCCAACTATCCATTCTTCTATGTTAGCTGGAAAGGTTGGCGCCATCTACGAGCGACGGCGGCAACCAGACTGGTTGTGTGCTTGCCGCCGTCGCTTATAGATGGCGGTAGCTGTCCAGGTAGGTTTGTGTCAACATACCGGACACTATCCTGGGGAACCTAGCCCTTAACAGCTCCGCTGTAAAAATGCTGGTTTTAGATTATGTGACCGGCGAAACTTGTGATAATAGGGAGGGAAATGAACCAAAGACGACTGTCCTTTGCAGACAGCAATATTCGCTTATCTCCCGTCCTGGCTAAGTAACACCATTCCTGCCGAGGTCATTATTTGGATAGGGCCCTGCAATCACTGGAAGTAGGCTATCTTCCGGTGTTCTTGAAAAAAATAGCAAATTGTGCCGAAAATAGGAGGCGGGTTGTCTTTCGGGGTGGGGCGTATCTCGAGATATTACGGTGTGCTCCCTTGGTTTGTTATCCTAGCGTGTTTTGTTGCGCCGTATGTTTTTGTCTACATATTGCTGTTTCGTTGGTATATTTTTAAAGCACTTGCTTTATCTAGGAATCCTCTTCGGACCTTTCTTGCTCGTGTCGGTCTGACTGCATGTCGTCACAATGTCACGTGATGCCACGGTGTTGCTGACGTCATGGCTTCGCAAACACCGCAACTTGACACCGTGACTTTATGTTGTCAGGCGTGGGGAAATTGATGAGCAATATGTTCTTCACTCCCGAAACGACTGTTTAATGTATTCTTGGCAAATTTGGACGATCGCTCCTTCCATACTGCATTCCATACGTTATAGGACTTTGAAGATAAAGGTTGCCGGTAATCTAGCAGGCACAGTTTCCTTTCAAAGAAAATGATTACGATAGAAATTGGCACTCGTTAGAAGCCCTGCCAAGTGCGCACCTTCACTGCATTTGACGGAATGTGTTAAGCCAAGAAATTTTGTTAGTCAAACATTCTTCCATTTCCACTACAGGTAATTATTCGGCTCAAACGTTTGTTGCCAAAAGCCATACCGAATTTTGTTCACATGCCATTCTGCACACACTTTGGTCTTTGTATGTGACCCCTAGATTGGACTTAATAATCCTTTTTGATTTAAGGGCATAAGGAAACTTGTCATTCAAATATACTCCCAATTAGAATTGGTAATCCAAAGTAATAGGGCCTTTTAGGATCAAGCATTTCCAAAGACATGAATTTTTTAAAAATCGGATTTCTAAAAATCTGGAAATTCCTGAACAGTCCATTCTTTTGTTGTTTTTTTGTCCCAATTTTTTAGAAAAGTGCTTTACCAGCAAGGCATAATGTAAGCATGGCTGAGCCCTGTGTGGATGCAGCAATGTAAACCAAGGCGTCCCACTTTTTTTCTTGTTGTTGACAAAGTTATGAACCATTTTATTGCAAAAGTGCCTAAAGGTGGAGCTCTTTGGATATTTGTGAAAATGTCTAAAATCTACTGCCGCCCCAAAAGATTTTTTTTTTTTTTTTTTAGGCTGGGCAAACTGTACATTTTCTTTATGAAAGATTTTTTGCAACACCTAATGCCCGAAAAGACTGAGCAGTATTCAACGAAAGTAATAAAATCGTTTCATGTCCCTTTTAAACTTGACTGGAGGTTCCCCCAAACCAAATGTTTTTATATAGAACCTCTGATCTGCATCAATATGCTGGTGCTTTCAGAACATTAAAATGTTAGGAAGTACATCACATTGGACCAAATACTTGTACTAATAGTAATGATCGTTTTTTTTTTGTTCTTTTTCTTTTTTGTGGGTACTATATGCTACACAACTTACCTTTTTCTAAGCTTTGCATAAAATTTTGTCTTCTAGCATTGTTGTCTCCAACATAACATTTCAGTAATTCAAACTTTCAGTGCAGAACTTGATGTTGATCTAAACTTCTAGTCAAACATTCTGAGAATTGCTGGCCCTTTTAATTATGATTGAGGATGTTATCTGTAGGGACGAGGGAGCATGTGAGCTGGAGTATGTTCACTTAGCCGTCATGTATATACCCGACGCCGAAGGAAGATCTAGATGACACAAGAGGTTCATTTTTAGCCTGGGATGCCAACACCAATGGTTTTCCCACTGCTGTTCTTTTGGGTTCCGAGACAATTACTTCAATATTAGGCAATTTTAAAAATACCAATGTCATTTGGGCATTTTCTTGAAAAGTACTTTGTAGCGCCCGGACCATCAGGGGCTATGCTCTGGAGAAAACTACTGACCTACAGATTCCCGTTTGGCAGGTAAATCACGACCAAGGTCGTGTAATATCATGAAGACTTATTGCACATTAGTCGTCAACGGTACCAGACTCCTTTAATACGTTACTGGTCACGAAACTTCAGCCAAAGGTTGGCACAGGGTCAAACACGGCCACCAGATGCACCACCGTTCCAGGGGGGCCTTTCGTTGGAACACACCACTCTCAGGAAGCCACCTGAAATTTGCGATGACAAATAGTTTTGTAAAAATAATTTCTTATGCACCGACATTTTTTAAGCCTGTAATTGATCACCTTAAGCAAGCACAGGTCATTCTTCGTTGATCTTTAACAAAATGACTTACAGATAAGCTTGTTTTGTTTATTCTCGAACAAAACAATATTTTGCAAGCGAAAAAGAGCCAGGCAATGGACCTTTTTCGAGTAATGAGCGCCGTCTGGGGAGTTGTTAGCAAACTACAATAGAGGAGCAGCCCAACATGCCTCCGCCCATCCAAACACACTGGCATCGTGCCATTGTATCAGTTTTAGACGTCGGAACGGAGGAAGGCAGTGGGGGCTCTCACACAAGCCCCTTCCATTGGATGCGGACCTCGGTGGCTCCAAGGCGAAGTGCGGGCCCACGGATTTTCGGCCGAGGTGCCCGCAATCCGATAGAGGCTCGTTACGGAGAAGGCGCTCGCGTCTGCACGTTGAATGACCCCCAGGTGGTGGAAACGAATCCCCGGTCCTCTGTCGGGGCATGCCGATGTCTGTCGTCAATCTAACGTGCAATTCCGCCACAAAAAAAACAAATTTTTTCCTTGGGCTTTGCAGTGCAGGTGTCGAAGGGGACGCGGTCCTCGGACATAGTGAGCATGCTGGTGAACATCTACGGGAGCAAGGAGCTGTTTGCGAGCGAGTACCAGACCCTGCTGGCGGAGCGGCTGCTGGCCCCAGGCGGCGTGGACACGGAGCGGGAGGTGCGCTACCTGGAGTGCCTCAAGCTGCGCTTCGGAGAGGCCCAGCTGCACTCATGCGAGGTCATGCTCAGGGACGTCGCAGACTCCAAGCGCCTGCACGCCAACCTGGCCTCCGGGGCCGCCCTTGCGCCTGCGGTGAGCCTGGGCACACTGTTCGAGCGTTGCCACAGGAACCCTGTTTTATTGTTTTTTTTAGGAATGCACAAACATAGTTGGCGTGAACAAGGCACCGAATGTTTTCCTGTTCTTTTCTCACAATAAAAATGCCATTATCAAAACTACTTCAGTTTGGGAGCTGGTCCTTTCCAGTCATGAACTTGCGCACTATTGTCAGATACAACATACGAAAGACTGTGCGAGGGGTAAAGGGTGGAAGCTAAGAAAGCTGAAGTGGAGAGATGCGACTTCCCCTCCACGGCGGCTTTTTCTAGTGCATGCCTTTTGCTCCCTCGCACTGTCTTTCTTATGTTGTATCTGACTATAACCAACTGCTAGAGACCTGCATATCTGCGGATTATCCGCGGATCATCCGCGTATATCCACAGTAAGCTGGTGGATGCGGATAGAAATGAATCAGATTTGGCGGATAGCGGATCGGATCAAATGCAGATGCCAAGGGCTGCAGATGCGGATTGGATGCGGATATCTGCAGGTCCGGATCTACGTTTTTGCCGAGGTGGCCCATTAAAGTGTGCAACCGCAGACTGTAGAGTGAATAAGTGAGTGATTCTATGAAGTGCATCATCGAATGCATTGCAGGGGAAAACTACTGTCTTAGATAAAAGGTGCCAATCGGGGAGAAAATTGTTCTTTACATCAGGAAAGCCTTGATTCTCACCGAAGATAGCTTTAGAACATTCTATCTCGCCAAAATTGCTGTCCCTAGAAAAGGTAAAGGATGCAGTAGTATCAGTCGTCCCGGGAAAGTGTGTTCTTGTTTGGCAGGGAAAGAGCGGAAAACATTTGTGGGCAAAGAAAACCCAAAACGTACAAGCCACAAAAAAGTTTAAAAGCCTACAAGTGGCTTCTTCGCCTACAAGTAGATCGACGAGACTGAATTCGATCCTTGGAGTTGTGGAGCTTGCACCCGCACGCGATTCTGCACCTCATTCTTGTAGCGCA
>JAZHYW010033967.1:0-35511 GCA_037355805.1 Ixodes ricinus | reverse complement strand
ACATTGCCATCCGCTGTCCACCATACGGGCCCAGCGATGGAGAATCCCTTGCCGCACGCGCGTGGACAACATCGTAACATTGCCTATACTATACGCTGCATGCACCGCACCACCGCAATTGCGTAGAGCAGTGGTTCTCAAATGGGGGTCTGCGAAGGCATTCTAGGGGTCCGCGAAGCCCAACCTCATCAGTCAACCCCGGCAATAAAAGCTGTCTTTTCTTGGATTGAGAAAAAAGGTTCCGATTTTCGTCTAAACATTCTCGTGTATATGTTTATTAGAGAAGTCTACTTCACACTAGCACTTAGTTATATCCATTTATTAAATCACTATCATAATTAACCTGCACTTTCCTTTCCCCTCACAATGAACGGGGTCCTCCATCATCTCCGCGGATCCACAAGGGGTCCACGGAACATCAATGGTTGAGAACCACTGGCGTAGAGCATTCGTCGCTGTCGCTTGTGCGTGGTGTCGCATGAAGGAATGACTGGGCAGTGGGGCTGTATGGGCGCAATTGTCTGGTTTCGCGGACACAAAGATGGCACTGTTTTCAGAATGCACCGCTGACAAGCCCTGCTTAAATATACCCCATTGCCGGAAAAAGTTCTGCTCGAGCCATAGGCTATAATGTAAGCAGCATCACAACTGCTGGTTCTGTTGGCACACATAGGCACATAAGGAAGGTTAGAGAATATTTCCACCTGTAAACAAAATTAATGCACAGGCATAGCACTTTTTCTTCAGATACTTACTTTTACCCTCTTCCGGGCAGTTCTCGGCGGCTTCCAATATTTGTTTTGCCATTTGTTTTGATGATGACTTCATACAGAAAAGCTTATAGAGGGTCCTTGGTGCTTCTTTCCAGGAAGGCTGTGAGACCCTCCTGGGCATCTCTCCCTGTCTGGCGTCGGAACTCCTGCTGAATCTGTAATAATAAATTTTGTTCAACTTATTTCAAATACTACGTCAAAATCATAATAAAAACATGAATAAAGATTTTTGTCATATAACATAGCATGACAATTTAGGCTATTCATGCTTTTTGCTCTCAGAGATACAACATGCTTTACCTAAATGATATATTTTAGTACTGTTATTTCAACCATCTAGTGACTCCTTTCAGTGTTTGCAGTTCTGCATAACAATTCCCTCAGCTGCACGTTAACATTAATCATATTTCTCTCTGTTTGAGGCCGATGCTTACAATACTGCCGAGTTACTGGCATATGTAGACAAGTTGTGACTATACTAGCCTTTTATAAGACGTGAAACAAAATGATTGGGAATTGATGTCTCCCACTGAAATATTTTTGGATCGTTCTACCTAGATGTATAAATAGCGTAAGAACCCTAAATACAATGTGAACCACATATTACTGCGAAGGTAATCATGTTCACAGCCTCCACAATCAACCAGCCATTGAGCTGTACAGCAAGGGCATTGTGATAACTTGTCACGGTTCAAGAAATGCTACAACTAGTGGCAGCTAACACATCAGGTTGTGAATTGAAGATCTGAACGGATGTGCGACATGACTGCTACTATACTCCGTTTCATAGTTAAGCTAGAATGCTGCCATGGCTACTTGTGCAAGCACATGGCTTTGTCTAGCACCTCATTCACATGCGACCACATGCAAATGAGACGCTAGACTAGGGGTGGCTAGGCTGACCCGGCCTAAGAGCCGCAAACAAAAACACGAAACTTCTAAGAGCCGCGGGCGGAGGGGGGCAAACTTAATTTTTGTCCATAGTCTGACTGTACGTATTGCGGCACAAAGCTGTACGATTGTCATGTATGGGGGTACAAGGCTGCCAAACCGCAAGCTGCGCTTTATTCTGAAATCCTGTCTTTTTTTCCTGGGGAAACGCGGAAAGAGGCGGGGCGGGGGGGGTCCCTTACGAGGGATCCGCGAGCCGCATTTGAACCAGCAAAGAGCCGCATGCAGCTCGCAAGCCGCGGCTTGGCCACCCCTGCGCTAGACAAAGCCAAGCACTCGTGCTACTAGCCTTGGCAACATTGTAGCTTAAATATGAAATGGAGTATACCCTAGCTGGTCATACAGACAAAATTCATTACAACGGACTAACATGACCCAGCGTAAAACATCCACCCTTGTATTTGAAGTATGCTGTATCCGAAACGGGGAGGAGCAGAAATAGGAAACTTCATGAAGCTTTATTTGCAAATCTTTCAGAAAAACAGTGTGATGAGAGGCTGCTGGGATTGCCTGAGTAAATGTGCAGTAACGTTTCACTGATCTTAGCTATATGCAGGAGTGTACATTTTACTTTGCTTAGCTATGTAAACGATCGATCTTCGTACACACTCATTATGTTTCTATCTTCGTATCTGGCCAGAATTAAAAGGCAACTCCACTCCATTTTTGCAATTTTTGGGTTATGATCTGTTTAGTCGAAGTCGGTGAGCCTGAATCACGAGATGTAATTCGTTTTTCGGTAGTGTGTATAGTTTTGTAGATATCGCGAATCCAAGTATCGTTCTGGCGGCACGGTGAAACTACCGGCTGAAGCAGCTTGGCAACGCTGATGATAGTGGCGCGTCGTCGGCATGACCTAGTTCTCGTCCCGCGCTTCTGAGCAGACGCACCGACAATGTCGGCTCAATCGCACGTGGAGTTTCAAAACAGAAGGTAAGTTGCATATTTTCTTCTTTACCGCTTCACTTTGTTGATATGCACCAAATGTAGTAAGGTTTAGTGTGTATTTATAAATTTGCCGGCCGAAAAGCGAATCCGACTGCTATAAATATGACGCGGTCAGTGCCGACGCAGCGTGACTGTATTTGTTTCTTGCTCGCGGACCGAGAGAAAAGAAATAATGGGAGATAGATGGACAGATCTATCCACAAGCGGTCTAAGTTGTTAAAGCCAAGGTGCCTTTATGTGCACGCTAGTTAGATCAGCCGCGACCTGCTGCGTCCGACCGATCATGCAGGAGCAGTCGGCGGACGGTACGCGAACAGCGACGGCACCGCATCGTTCTTCAAAGACGCATGTTTTGTGGAGAAACCCGCAACAGTCAGCAGCCGCAGATCCCGTCTGTAGGTGTCTGACGTAAAGTGCTGGGAGCAGAGCTTCGCGTTGGAGCTGGGAGTCGACAGTCTTCCGAAGTATATCCGGCGAACGGCACCGACCCACACCTTGTGCCTCTTCCGGTCCCTTGGGAACTGGTGGAACCGCAGCTCCTGGCTGCGCACCGGATTGTTGGTGCAACCCACAGCACTACAACCCGTGCTCGACATCGCCCAACGCGAGTCCGGCAAGTCTCTCCGACTCCACGACACGCGCGTGAGCGAGCAGCACCGCTTTGCTCTCTTCCGCGCTGTCGCGGAAGAAATGCTGGAGTTAAATGAACTGCCTGGACGCTAATAAAAAAAGGAGAACACAGGATAACGTGGTAAGCACCTCTTGCCGTCAGCAGAATCGCAGAATGCCACGGGAAACGAAGCGTCTGCGGCGTCCGTACGAGAGCGTAGGACTAAACCTACGTCATTGCCCAGTTTTGCTTCACTAGCTCACCCGGTGCCAGCGTTGCTCACCCGCTTTGAGGCCGCTAACTGAGCCGGGAGAACATTTTTAATATTGGTTTTAATCGATAACGCGGCGTCGGTTTGACGTGATATTTTGGGTGCGACCGTATTTTGACCCCTAAAGCGATATCAGTCATTTCGATAGGGTCGACTTTTAGGTGGACAAACTGAGTAGCTGAGTAGCAAACAAGCTGAGTAGCAAACAAAGTAGTTGCCCTTTAAGGCAACTACTTTGTGTGCTACTCAGAGATGACGCCTCTGTTATTGATAACAGCTCCTCCGCAGATTTGCATAAAGACAACATTGTGCCAGATTTTAAACAGACTACGGTAAGTCAGCCCTCCCTGAAATCGACAAGGCCAAGGCCCAAAATCACAGCAAGCTCTTCAGCACGCTTTCTCAGGAGCAATCCATTTACAGGAATGCTGAGCGCACATGCGCCTCACAGTCGCAACTAAGGGACCATCGCAACAAAGGGCCAGGTAGCTAGCCTCCCGGAGTCGCAAGTGCTTTCCGCGGATGTCACCAGAGACATGCTTCTCCTCGATTCCTTTGTTCTTCATAATTGTACCGATTGTTTGCTTGTACAGGGCCCCTGCCTTTGTAACACTCAAATGTTTTTACCTAGATCCGCAGTGGTGATGTTTCTTACTTTATTGCCGAGAAATCGATTTTATCCTTTATGCGGACATATTAATGCCAGCCTCGTCGAACATGAATGGCGTGCAGACACACAAACATAAAAAATGGCGAATTGAGAGTTCACTGACTTGGCTAGGGTTCACTCCATTTCGTGCTACAGCACTTAAGTTGCCAATGACAGCCTTTTCTAATCAAAATAAGACATCTCAGTTTAAGAAATTGGTGCCACAAAAAATGCATCGTAAGTTTGTAAGTGCCGCTCCGGACCTAATTTTCCTCCAAATCTGGTCTGCTGGAGCCAACACTAATCTGTTATACCCATGTCCACTGAAAACAAAATTTGTTGCATTTAAAATTCATGTGGACCCGAAAAAAATCCACACTAGGGTTTGTCATACTCCGATTCATACTAATGAGTGTTGGCTTTAATTGGTAAACATTTTAGAAATAATACCTACCTCTTGTGTCCATGCAAGCGCTGGGTACCGGTCCGTCACAGCAGCCACAGTCAAGTTTTCTTTATTTAGCCATGCCCTCCTAGTTTTGTAGGTCCTGTTCATTGCATCTTGTACTTTTTTCTGATCCCATACTGCCTTCTCCATCTCCTTCTTCATGAAGTCCACCCGTACCTGAACTGCTGCCTCATCCTCTCCAGTGCCACAGCTTGCAGCTGGAAACACCTGAAATTGAAAAACCATTGACTAAAGCAGGACCACCTGGTTCAGCTTTTACTCTTTCCGATAGAGGATGAGCTTCCCGAGCAGGAAACATGCACAAGTTTGTCCCCCCTCCTCTCTTTGCCACGCTTGCTTGGGGAGGAAGACACGAAGGGGCTAGGAAGACACGAAGGGGATTTTAAGTAGAATGCTCCATTCCATTAGTAAACAAGACACCCATGCCAGCAGTGCACTTTGTAAGCATGGCATGAACCTCGTGTCTCTCTGTTGTAGATAGCAACACCACTAACCAGAGCTGATGGGCATGTATGCATGGCTCGCACCTCGTGCAGAAGAACGTTCTCTAGCTTATCCAGCAAAACTTGTCCTTGTACCGGGCTACCGTCGTGCAGTTTCCTTTATGCAATACTCTGTCATGCAACAGTTCTGCCAAACCTGACAAACATCTCTTTTATTGCCTTTTTTCTTTATTTTTCTACTGTTGTGACTGTCAGGCAACAATTCTGCCAAACCTGACAAACATCTCTTTTATTGCCTTTTTTTCTTTATTTTTCTACTGTTGTGACTGGGTGCCAGAATACAATTCTGAGCTTTCTTTTATGGAGGCTGGAGATTACACTCGTACTGAAAAGGAAAATCAATAGTGCAGCAAATGTTACATGCTGCATATATAAATTAGTTAAATGCCTCCTCAGGTTCAATTTCTTTCCATGGTTGTTATGAGCACATGTGGTACAGCTTGCAGAAGGCAAATTCAGGCAGTTTCCTGGCAGCCCCTGACTAGACCTTTCTCTGTAGCAAACCTTTAACCTAAATTTTGAATAAGTGTGGAGGCTTTGCTAGGCAAGGCTTTAAAAAACAAAAACGTAAAGGACTGACAAGTTATGAACTTACAATTCTTACTGCATTCTTTGGCCTGCACTGTTGGTTGCAAGGAAGTGCAGCTCTTCGCTCTCGGTGAGCCTTAGCTTCAGCTTTTCTGGCGTCCACTTCGCTCACACCGGCTGGCATCCTTTTCCTTATGTTTCTGGCCCGGTTCTTGATACTTGCATGCCAGGAAGCCTGAAATATAACATTGGCATAAATTTTTAGCTGATAATTGCATCATTGAAGTTATTGCCATCAGAATCTTGCAAGAGCAAACAATTCATGTTTCACACCAGTGCATAATCTGATGAATTTGTTGTACGTGTTTGCCATGCAGGGCAAAGGCACCCCTGTTGATTGGCTGCAATTAAATCATTCAAGCGGGAAAAAAAATACTCACACAGTGTGTTCGTGACTTGTCCTTGAGCTGCGGGTATCTGCTTACTAGGTCTTTGGCGGCTGCGAGATACTGCTCGCAAGGATACCTAGGACAAATTTCAAGTCAGTCACTTGCCCGGTCGGCTACTGAGAAGTGAAATTTTGAGAACTGGCATTACAGTCTAAGCTCATTATAACAGACCTGGTTACAACAGACATTTGGATATAACATACCGATTTGTGAAGTTTGGTTGGTTTTCTTCTATGCCACATTGAACTTCATATCTGCATACAACATACTCCTTTACAACAGACCAAAATTTTGGTTCAAATCAAGGTCTGTTATAACGAGTTTAGACTGTATTTAGCTCATAGTCACTAGAGGATTTCTATCTTTCCCAGCAGAATTTCTGAGTCACATCAGCACTGCAAGACCTGTAATCTATGCACATAATCGAAATTTCCCTTCCTAACATTGTGCTTTGAGGCAGTCTAAAAAAAAAACTACCAGCACAAGCGTGCAATCTGCAGAGAAACAAAAAAACAACAACTGAAGTATGAGGAAGACAAAAACTCACCTTGATCCTACGGATGAAATCAGAGTACACATAATGTGTGGAGTGTGCAGTAAGCTTTGCTGCACTCACAGAGGGTTTTCTACACTTTTTGTTTCCCACCTCGCACATTACACATCGTATGTACTCCAACTTAATCCTTAGGATCAAGGGAAGTTTATTATTTTCTGCTTGAAAGTGCTACTATTTGCTAGTGTAGATTTGTGTGTCTCCATGCTTCAGTGGGTTCTAGAGGTGTCTATAGTCCTTTTCCTCGTCTCTTGGCGGGGAAAGACAGTGTTGAGATTTTTCCCTTTGCCTTTGACTGAAATGACTATGGAAAATAAATGGCCGAGAGGGCTTGTGCACAGTAGCTTGGAGCTCAGAGCGAAAGCCTGTGATGCAGAAACCAGGGATCCTGGATTCGATCCCCACCACTGCCCATCTCAATCTGGATGAACATTGCATCAATCTGCGGCCATGTATCACTACTGTGCGATTCAGGTTATAGACCCAAGGCTAGCAGTCGTAGTGCACTGACTAAATTTCTCATCTACAGTGTAAACCAGTGTCACTGTATGTACACTGGCACACCGACCGCACGCTGCCTAAGCACTAATGTCCAATTTGATTTTGAGTTGCGATGACTCTATAATGACAATAATGATGCACACGACGAGGTGCAGGTCTTGCACATGCCACATCAAGACATTGTGCCAGTCTGACTGGTGGAAGCTATGAAAAAAACACAAAGGACACTACGCGGCGTCAATCTTCTCTAGAACTCTGGCTTGTGCCTGCACACACAAACAAACACAAACACATAAAAGGCGAAGGGGTTGATGCAATCCAGAAGCCTCGTGTACTACAGTGATGGCTAGAGCATGGGCTCACAGCAAGGCAGGATGGTCCGATTGTGCAAGAGCTCGTTCAGCGAAAGCATTTAGCAAAGCTATAAGCTTGCACTGCCTCGTGCCTTGTTTTTGTTGTGATGCTCACTTCCAAGTCATTCCATGTCAAACGCCCCAGGCATTGCGCTCGACCACGTTCGACTTCTAAAAAAAATTCATGGCCTTTTGCCGCATTGTTTGTAACCATGCCCTAAAATATTTTTGACGAAAAATTTTTTTTGTTGGTGCGAGCGTGGTTTTAACTTTTAAAAATAGCGTGAAACTAGGTATCACTCCATAATTTATGAAAAATCAGCTTTTTTTCTGAAACACCCAACAATATTTTTTTCTTAAATCTGCACGGATTTTGACTTGCAATGTGGTTGGGCTTGTGCAGTTTTGTTTAATTTAAATATTTTTTAAAAACAATCTTTTTTGAAAAATTTAGCACTTTTGTTATTTTATTAACAAATATCTAATTGCTCCGGGTACTAAATAGAACTTTTTACCGGCTGACCTGCAGCTATATAATCTATAAAAAAAATGTTTAAACAACCTAAATAAATATCTCGCAGTAAAAAAAAATCTTGAAGTTGCCAAAAAGTGTGTTTTGACGCATAAACAGCCGTTTATTTCACCCTGAGGTGGTCCAAGTAAAAATAGAAAATATGGTGGGTTTGGAAGAACAATTGATTGTCTTTTGATTCTGAAAGTTTAATCAAAGTAATTTTTGTTTAAAGCGAGAAAACAATTTTTGAAGTTGAACTCTCGCACCACAACCCGGCGTCGCTTCTTAACGCCTCTTCGCTGCACAGCACGCCACCGGCGACGATAGATGATTTGATTAGGTCCAAAAAAGATCGGAGTTTACTGCCACTTCCTTTTGTCCGTGTTTTCGGCTGCAAGGGAAGAAACGGTGGCCATCGTGTTGATAATCGGAGGTGCCGCCAGTGCGTAGCCATAGCAGGCCCATTGTACCCTTTGTACCCGAGGGCGGTTCCTCACACTCCGAAACGCGATGCCTAATCGACGGGCGGCATCAGCTGACGTGGACTTCTCCTAAAAGGGAAACATTGCAGCAAAATCTAGCCGTCATGCATACTGTGGTTAAAAGCGGAACTATTCAGCGACACAAGAATTTGCTGTTTCAAAGTCAATTTAAACACAAACGAGGCGCGCATTCGTTAACACCACATTGCCTCGTCGTTTGAGATTGCCCGTTCACTGGGCTTTTGTGTTGCTGTTTAGATAGTGTCCTGACGTTGACAATAGAGAGTGATTGCGATGTGTATGTAAGAAACAGCAAGCTTACTAGTGGATGCTCTGACCCGGCAGCGCTAAGCATCTGCTGATATCAAGACTGTGGAAGACCACAAGAGGACACCGACGCGCAAAACAGTCGAAATAGGAAAATCCATAAAGCAACAAGAGTGGAAATGAAAGTCACCATGTTTCATATTTTTCTTTGGGCCACCTCAAGGCAGAATTGATGGCTTCTTGAAACGGCGAAACACAATTTTGCACGAATTTAGTTGTTTTTTCAGCATGATTATTGGTTTTACGGCCTGAAACATTTTTTTTTCCTTCTGTGCAGTATATTTGCAGGGCTGTCAATAGGAATACTTACAGTCCCCTGCAGCAACGAGATAGTTCGTAACAAAACTATAAAAAATGCTAAAATTCTTACATAATCCTTTTTTTTTTTTTAATTGCTTCAAGCCAATATTCATGATGCTTATTATATAGCAATCCAAATACCGTGTGGTTTTTAGGCAAAAATAATTCCACCTTTCAATAAATATATCTTAATTCTCATGAAGAAGTAAAATATATTTACAGAGAAGTCCACGTCGCCTGAAGCATTGAGAAGTCCACGCCATCTGATGCCGCCCATCGATTAGGCGTCGCGTTTCGGAGTGTGAGGAGCCGCCTCGAATACAAAGGGCACAACGGGTCTGCTATGGCTACGCACTGGCGGCACCTTCGATTATCAACACGATGCCCGCCGTTTCTTCCCTTGCAGCTGAAAAGACGGACAAGGGGAAGTGGCAGAAAACTCCGTTCTTTCTTTGGACCTAATCGTGTCAGCTATCGTCGCAGGTGGCGTGCTGTGCGGCGAAGAGGCGTTAACAAGCGATGCCAGGTTGTGGTGCGAGAGTTCAACTTCAAAATTTTTTTTCTCGCTTTAAACAAAAATGATTTCGATTAATCTTTCCGAATCAAAAGACAATCAATTGTTCTCCCAAACCCACCATATTTTGTATTTTTACTTGAACCACCTCAGGGTGAAATAAATGGCTGTTTATGCGTCAAAACACACTTTTTGGCAACTTCAGGATTTTTTTTTTGTACTGCGAGATATTTAATTGAGCAGTTTAAACATTTTTTGTAGATTATATATCCGGTAAAAAATTCTATTAAGTCCCCAGAGCAATTAGATATTTTTTTAATAAAATAACAAAAATGTTAAAATAAAAAAAAAAGATTGTTTTTAAAAGAATATTTAAATTAAACAAAACTGCAGAAGCCCAACCACATTGCAAGTCAAAAGCTGTGCAGATTTAAGAAAAATATATTGTAGGGTGTTTTATCAAAGAAAGCTGACTTTTCATAAATTATGGAGTGATACCTAGTTTCACACTATTTTTAAAAGTAAAAACCGTGCTCACGCCATAAAAAATGTTTTTCGCCAAAAATGTTTTAGGGCATTGCTACAGACAATGCGGCAAAAGGCCATGCATTTTTTTTAGAAATCGAAGGGGGTCAAGCGCAACGTCTGGGATGTTTGATATGGAATGACCCTTTTATAACACATTCCATGTTAAAAATAGATCTGTTCTGGTAGCAACATGTATCAAAGAAGTTTGTTAGCAGAGCACCTTTGCCAAGCACAGAAATTCGAAAACACTCGAAACTACAAGAATGTGGCATTAATGTGTCGTAAAAAACACAGTTCAATCACCACAAATGAAAATTGAACTACCGTATATTACCGCAGTATAGGTAGACCTTTTTTTGGTAAAAAGTGAGCATCTGAAATTAGGGGGTCGACTAATACGCGGAGTGATAGACTAATATGCGTAGTTGGGCTATCTGCGGGTCGGAATAGTCAGAAACGACTGTTTAGCAATCAAATGCAGGTCCTAAGGACTTTTCCCCGGTGTAAGGATAGTTTCGTATTACTTGCCAAAGAAAACGACCGAGGAACTTTGTTTTCTGACGTATAAAGAGATTTTAACATTTAATAATATGTTCAAGCAACATAGAAATATTCCACCGATAAGGAAACACATTGGTTGTTGCTTGCGAAACTGAAACGTGAACTCCGTGGGGAAAAATGTAGGGATTAGTACCTAGATATTCAAGGAAGAAAGGCAAAGAAAAAGAGCCTCCATCAGTCGTACGCATGCTCATTGTGCGGAGTGGTGGTTGCGCTTCCAAACTTCCCTTTGTTGATTTTCTCAGCGGTCACGACAATGCCCCCGCAGCCATGCCGTCAGTGCAGCACGTCTTTTAAACGCAAAGTGATAATGCACGTCGAAGAAAAAAACAATGTTGCAGCCGAACGCAGCTTTGGAGTCTTGGAGAAGTGCGTAACGGGATGGCGTCAGCAGCGAGACAAGCTTGTTGCGTGCGCTGGTACGTGCCGGTCGTTCCGCGGTCCCAAACACGGACAGTACCCAGCAGTGGAAGAAGCAGTGAAAGAATGGCTGAGCGAGGAACGATCGAAAAGCCTGAGCGTGTCGCACGATGACATCAAAGGAAAGGCACGCGCCGTTGCCGTCGAGCTGGACATTGACAGAAACGAGTTCAAGGTATCCAAGAAGTGGGTAGTAAACTTTATGAAGCGCAACGGCCTAAGCCTAAGGAGGCGAACATCAGTGTGTCAGCGCCTGCCGGACACGTACAAGGAGAATCGGCTCAAATTTCACCGCTATGTCGCCGAGTTGCGAACGAAAACGGTTTCATGCTTGGCCAGATCGGCAACGCCGACCAGACTCCGGTCTGGTTCGATATGCCCAGCAGGAGGACTGTCTCCGAGAAAGGAGAGCGGCAGGTGCGTAGACGGGCAACGAGCACAACGACTTCACCGCCATGCTGTGTTGTACAGCGGATGGCCACAAGCTGCCTGCCACCCTTCCTCGTCTTCAGGCGAAAGACGATGCCGACAAATGGGAAGTTCCCGCCAAAAGTCATTGTCCGGGTGAACGAGAAGGGGCTCTTCAATGAAGAGACTGTGCTAGACTGGTTCCGCTTTGTGTGGTGCAGGCGTCCGGGTACCCTGCTGAAGCCCTGGAGCATGCTCGTCCTGGACTCCTTTCGTAGCCACATCATCGACCGCGTAAAGAAGACTGTGGCCAACGCTGGATGTGACCTGGTCATCATCCCGGGTGGGATGACGTCCATCCTTCAGCCCTTTGACGTGGTGCTGAACTAGCACTTCAAGGACTGCGTTGGCATCCTATACAACGACTGGCTGAGCCAGGACGACAACCCGAAGACACCAACAGGGCGCGTGAAGCGTGCATCTCTCAGCACCGTGGCACAGTGGGTGAACGATGCGTGGTATGGACTGCCTGCCGACATGGTCCGCGAAGCATTTTCAAAGTGCTTCATCTCGGCGCCGCTTCACCCAGCCGGCCCCATTGACCCTCAAGACACAAAGAGCAGCAACTGCGTCGTTGTGTCGACCAGCGACGATGACGAGTATGAGGCCTCAGACCTCTTGTGTGTGCCGTGTGCACAGTCTGTGAATAAACATTCTTTAAGCAATTTGACATTACTCATTAAAAAAAATATACCTATATATACATTTTTTTTTTTTTCGAGGGGGTCAGAATTTAGGTGGTTGACTTATATTAAGAGTCGACTTATACTCGGCAATATACGGTAGCAGAACTGACCATTGAAGAAATTGTTACTGTGTTTCAGGATACACATTCTACAGAGCAGCATTCGCAGAGCAGCATCAGTATTGACAATGCTATGAACTAGCATCAGTATTCACTGAAACATGAACAATGACTAAAAAGTGTGAAACAAATGCTGCGTTGGGTTTGATACTCACATAGTATTGACGCAGAGTGCAGAAACGATCTGCTTTACGATCTTGGCCCGCAAAGGTCCAGACACTTGGCCTTGTTTTGTTTCCGCAATCTCTTGACAGATGTTGACCGGGAAGTCGTGGAACTTGTACCTTAAAGGTCCACGTGTCGGCTCTTTGAGTGCAGGGCTGGGATAAGATGCAGTGCTGTCGCAGCTAATCTCGAGACCAGGAACACTGCTGCAGAGAAAAGCATGCCCTCTTTAATTTGTCCACCATCTATCTGATGTTCACATGAGACAATAGGTTCGACCTAATACAACGTTAAAAGATACAGCCCAGTTCCACACACATGTTATGTATCCATCATCATCGTCATCATCATCATCAACCTGTTTTATCATCATCAACCTGTTTTATGTCCACTGCAGGACGAAGGCCTTCCCTACAGAACTCCAACCACTTGGATCCTGCAAGGCTCTGGTCCATTCTTTCCCTCCAAATTTCCTTATTTCATCAATCCATCTAGTTTTTGGCCTGGCTTTACTTCTAATCCCGTCTCTTGGTACCCATTTTGTCGTTCGAGTAGTCCACTTGTTGTCGCTCCTCCACATTACATGTCTGGGTACCTCCACTTCTTCTTCTTTATTTGAGCTAGAATGTCCTCTACCCGGATTTGTTCTCTAATCCATGACGCTCGCTTCCTATCCCTAAGTGTCACCCCTACCATCTTCCTTTTCGGTTTTCTCTCCAGGAGTTTAGTGAGGCCAATGTTTCGGCCCTGTAAGATAGTACTGGAAGTATGCGCTGGTTGTATACTAGTCTTTTCAATGAGAGCGGTAACCTGCTAGTCAATATATCAGAGTGCTTCCCAAATGCCGAAGTCAACTGAATCTGCTTGCATTGCTTCTTCTTATTGCCCCCATGTCATATGTGTTACTGAAACCTGGTTGCACGACTCTATACTTGACTGCGAATTTACTCCCCCTAATTATGATGCGGTACATTGTGATAGGGCGTCTGGAAGGGGTGGTGGCGTTGCATTATTTTTTAGATCTGGCGTCCACTTCACTGTACTTCCTTCCTTAACAAATACATACAGAGTCACTGTGGTGCAAGGTGCATGTCGATAAGTTTGTCCTTGCTATTGGAGCTATTTACAGAGCTCCTGGTTCTTCCGCTCAAGTGCTTTTTGATATCCATGATTACATATTGAAACATAGCCTTAGAAACTACAAACTCATCCTTACGGGACATTTTAACTTGCCTGACATAAATTGGAGTACGTTAACAGTGGGCAGCCGTGACAAACAGCTGTGTAATGCTCTTGTTCATATCGCTATGTTGTTTGATCTCGATCAAGTGGTACATCAGTGTACTAGGGATAATTCAATTGTTGATCTCGTTTTCCTTAGTCATAGCATTACTTTGTCTGGTTTTGAGTGTTCTGTAGTAAGGGATCTATCAGATCACAGTGCTGTTTTTGTGACGCTTAATATTCGTGTACTGCATGCAAATCCCAAAATTCTCTCCTTTCTGGACTTTTCTAGAGCAGATGACGTGTCCATCCTTGATTTCCTTAGTTTTTATTTTGATGAATTTGTTGCCCTAACTAATGACTGTGACGTTAATATGTTAGTCAGCAAATTTTGCACGTTAGTCAGTGACTGCATTTCAAAGTTTGTTCCAGTCAAAATTAAAAAAAAAAAAGAACCTGACACATCCTTGGATAACTAAGAAAGTGTTACAATTATCATGCCGCGTTAAGAGCGATAAAAAACTAAATCATAGTGTTAACCCAGTGGACGTAGACCATTTTGAATGTTTGAGGAAAACTCTTGAAGAAAAGATAGCTGCCGCAAAGGAGGTTTATTTTAATGTAACACTGACTAAATTTATGAAGTCAAATCCAGCAAAGTTTTGGAGGTCCATCTTACCCAGAGATGAAACACCCCGTAATTTCATTACTCAGGATACATATGTTAAGGAGCCTTCTGATATTTCGTATAGCTTTAATGAATATTTTGCGTCTGTTTTTACTCTGGATAACGGCTGCAAACCTAGTTTTGTCCCACTATATCATGTCCACCATTAACAGGCATTCAGGTTAATGACTCTGGTGTACTTAGCTTGCTCCTGAACCTCGACTGTAAAAAGAGTTCAGGCCCGGATGATATTCCGAATTCTTTTCTGCATCGTTACTCTGTCTGGACATCCAAGATATTTAACTATAATTTTCCAAGTCTCTTTCATCCGGAACTGTTCCTCGACTTTGAAAATCAGCAAGAATAGTTCCCATTGTCAAATCCGGTAATAAGCAGAGTCATATGAATTATAGACCAATTTTTCTTGCATCCTCTTGCAGCAAACTCCTCGAACACATAGTGTGTAAGCATATCTCCAATTACCTTAAAATAATTCTTTACTCTGTCCTCACCAACATGGTTTTCATCGTCTTTTCCCAACCACTACACAGCTTCTGGAATTTACTCATGACATTGCTTCATCAATAAATAAAAGAGTGCAAGTTGACGCTATTTTTATTGACTATTCGAAGGCGTTTGATGAAGTTTCCCACCCCAAGCTTCTTTTAAAGTTAGAAGTCATTCTTAAAAACTCCCTTCTGCTTGATGGATTATTTGAATTGCAGGTCGCAGTTTGTTTCACTTGCGAATGCCTTCTCTTTGAAAGTTTCGGTTAGCTCAGGTGTACCTTAGGGTTTGATGTTAAAGCCTCTTTTATTTATTTTATATATATAAATGATGCCGAAGAGAACATACCGGTTAAAATTCATTTTTATGCAGATGACTGCATTCTGTACAATGACATTTCGTCTCCTAATGATCAACTGTTACTTAACGAATCCTTTATTTGTCTCTTTAATTGGAGCAAGAAATGGCAAATGGATATTAACTTTCATAAGACTGTGTTTATGAGATTTACGAATAAGAGATCCCCTTTAGTTTCTAGCTATGGCATCAATGATGTCATTTTAAATGAAGTTACGGAGTTCAAATATTTAGGTGTTTTCTTTACGTCCAACTTCAAATGGGACAAGCATGTCAACTTTATTTGTTCTCGTGCCCTTAAAAAAATTGGGTTATGTTAAACATACTCTTAAATGCTCTACTAAAGAGGTTAAACTCTGTGCTTATAAGACCCTTGTTAGGCCCATCATGGAGTATGGATGTGTTGTTTGGGATCCTTATTTTAAGAAAGACATTAATCTCATTGAATCTATCCAGGCCAAGGCTGTAAGGTTTATTTTGAATAGGTATGACTGTAATTTTTCGCCCTCCTCGGCTGTTTCGTCTCTGGTGCTGGAGCCTTCGTCTAGAAGGTGAACAGTTGGTAGAATTAAAATGTTGCACAGAACTGTTCATGAGGACTGTGGAATAGAGCAAAGTAAATATATTTGATTCTCTACTAGTACACGCACCAGACAATCTCATTCATTAAATAGTGTTCCTTTTCAGACATACTAACTGCTTTAAATATTTGTTTTTTCCACATAGTATTGAAATTTGGAATAATCTTGATAGGAAAATACATACTCTTCCCTATGGTGATTTTATTAGCGCGGTTTTGCCTATTCTTTTCAGTAATGCATGACGTCATCATTTTCATTTCTGTTATAGCGCGGTTTTGCCTACTCTTTTCAGTAATGCATGACGTCATCGTTTTCATTTCTGTTATGTTCAAGGGCATGTTCTTTTGTTTGAATGTTAATTTGTTTCTGCATTTATTCCACTCCTGCAATGACCTTACAGAGGTTGCAGTATGTGTAAATAAAAAAATTAATAAAATGCGCTCCACCCCATACTAATTCTACGCCTGATGTTTCTCATGATTGTGATCCGCCGTTACAATCTTTCCGAGGTAATTATATTCATCCATATGTTTGAGTATTGCATCACCTAGTTTGAAGGCCTGCCGGACGATTTGACATTATTTCAGATTTCTTCATATTTATATTTAAAGGGCGGTGCAACGATTTTATGATTAAAAGAATTTGCATCTCGTCATTTTTACGTTGTTTATCGTGTCCCGGAGGATGGAGAAAACACCTCCTTCATTAAAAATGTCGCGATTCCGCTGCATAATCGCAAAGCAAAAGTCGAGCTTTTCCCCCACCTGCAGCCCCAAGTGGCAGCCGAAGGAACTACGGCGAAAAGATTATGTGACCTCGCTCGGCTCTAAGCTGCAGCATAACGCCCGCTAATGTCAGCAGAGAGAGGGAGAGGAAGCGTCCTCCGAGAGAGCACACGGGAACCTACACGGCACTCCGAATGACATCACTGGGAGTGCGACCAGGTGTGACCCTGAAGACTGAGAGTGAGTTGAGGGGTGCCCGAAATGCCAATATTTATCCTTTTTTTACGCAACAACTAGGACACGCAGGCGAAATTGGTTTTCTGTTCTTTACTTCAGAAGTGTCAGAGGGCAACTTCCACAAATCTTTGACCGAAGTCCAGAAATCGTTGCACCCCCTTTAAATCAACGACAGAGCTCTCCCTTTGCAGATCCTGAATCATTCGTTGCAGGTCTTTCCCAAACTAACTTATGAGGACAATGTCATCCGCAAATCTAAGGTTGCTCAAATATTCCCCATGTGCTCGTATCCTTAACTTGTCCCAATCAAGTTTCCTAAACACTCCTTCTTGACAGGCTGTGAATAATTTCGGAGATATTCTGTCACCCTGCCTCACACCCTTTTCGATAGGAAACTTCTCGGTCTTCTTATCGAGGATTAGTGTTCCCGTACACTCGCTATATATGTATCTTCCAATAGCATTGTGTAAGTATCCTCAACTCCTTGGTACCTCAATGCTTCTACGACTGGCAGTTTCAACTGAATTGAACGATTTTTTGTAATCTATGAATGCCATGTAAAAGAGTTCATTATATTCTGCCAATTTTTTATTTATCTGGTTGACTACATGAATGTGGTGCACTGTTGAGTAACCTTTCCGAAATCCAGCCTGTTCCCTTGGTTAATTGAAGTCTAGGGTATCGCTTATGCGGTTAAGGATTACTTTGGAGAACAACTTGTACACTACAGACAGGAGACTTATGGGTATATAGTTCCTTATTGTGGATCAGAATCATGTTTGCATTTTTCCAAGCCTGCAGTACCTTGGAGGTTGTGAGGCATTCCGAGAGCAACATGCATATCATATATAAATATATAGTCATTTCTTTTTTCTTTTGCTTGTAAATTTGAAACTGAAACAGTCCACACATTCACTACAACAAACACACAGATAAATTGTTCAAGGATTAAATGTTTTGAAATATACCAACTTTTGTAAAGGTTGTACAGCCGCAACTTCCAGGAATGGGTTTTCGACCAGTTGTAGCACATCCCCATCCGCAACGATGGTTGTCTCGTCAGTATCAGAAAATTTGTCCACCTGCAACCAGATTATAAATATGTGACCTAGCTCAACTGTTCACAAACATCCAAGATTAAATACAATGACTCAGTTGATCGGCCTTCATTCATTTCTCTCACAAGAAAATGAACAACCAAACTTCATAGGCATATGGATGCACAGGCCCGAGTCAGTGGCGTAGCCAGGAATTTTTTTTCGTGGTGGAGGGGCTGAGGTGGCTGGGACGTACATGACTTGGGGTGCAGAGAACAAGGGGGGTGGGGGGGGGGGGTATATAATTTTGTACTCAAAAATCGCCCAAATCTTTTTTTTTTTTTTTGAGGGAGGGGGGGGTAATGTTTCATATTCCCTTTCCCTCCCCCGGTCCCTGGCTACGCCCCTGGCCCGAGTTAACTCAATAAACAATATTTTAAAGTGATGTGAAAAAAAAAAAAAAAAGATCACGCATGCAATAAAAATACAAAATAATTTCCTTTTTTATTTCAAAACACTATTTTATCATTACTTAGATTGGTCCTAGGCCAATCCCCTCTTTTTGTATGCAAAAACTTCAAGGAACAACAACTATAAGACTGCAACATATTGAGCAGAAAATAAAAAAAGAATGTGGGAGGCAGTAAGAATACCACATGTGAAAAATAATGGTATTGTAGGGTAGCAAAAGAGCGTGGGCAGTGAAGTCAAGAGTAGGAATGACAAGAGACCTTAACACAAGATGACTATGCATGATGTCTTTGCGACTTTTAACAGGAAAAGAGCATATGGGGTAGAGACATCGTACACATATTAAAAATGTACAAAAATGGTATTTAATATAGAAATTAAAATACTAATAAAAAAAATCGGCCACGGCAGACACTAGGGAATGAGCGGGGGCACATTCTAAAATGAGATATGCAGCCGGTCATCAGAATAGGCCATAGCAGAACATACTGTTCTACGCTATTCCGTGATTAAAGGGCAACTCCGCTCAATTCCGAAAATTTTAGGCTTACATGTGATTCCATTTCACAAAGCAATACTAAACAGCTCTACGTCTTCGGATTCGCGTAATGTGGAATATTATTCGTGTAATCTTAATTTAAACATCAGCTGATACTGAAACCGAAACTTCGGTTGCGTCCGGCAACATTGGCCTCGTGTCGTCAGAGTCATGGCCACGTCACGTCGAACCACGTGGTCTTGTGACGTTCGTGGGGGCGAGGTACAGGACACGCGACGCGGGCAGGTCGCTTCGGATGGCGTGGACGGTGATGGCCCGGGGGAGAGGGGGAAGGGGAGAAGAAGAAAGAGGAGAGGGGGAGCGGAGAAACAGACCGATAAGCGCGCACGGCAGCGCAAACTAGCGCATCCGCGTTACGGTGATCACGTGGACGCCCTTGAGCCAACACCGGGAGGAGAAACTCATGACGTCATCGTTCAATTTCGCTCTGAGAAGTAAAAACAAACAAAGAGCGAGAATGACGTAGTCATGCCTTTGGCATAGTGGTTCAACGTTGGCCGCTCCAACTCCACCGCATTGACTGCGCTGACGATTGCGCCTCACGTCGCACGCTAGAGCTGGCAGATTTCGACGACTCGGCTCATTTGAAAGTTTGCTGGCCAGTTTATTAAATATACAGACGGAATTAGATCGTAATATTTGACGTGGGGTCTTCCTATATGATACTGAAGAGGGCTGCATAGTTTTCTAAGTATCAAAAATGAAGCGGAGTTGCCCTAAGAAATTTTCGTAGATCGTTTGCAAGAGCTTTGCTACGCTAGTGGGAGCTCGTGCCCTCACGTTGAACACGGATTGAGCACGCGCCCGCTACGCCCGCGATCCGCAGCTACATTCGGAGGCGTCACAACGTGATCCGGTTACTGCAACTTGCCCCAATTCCTCCCTTTGGAGCCTTCGGAGCGGGGCTTTGGTCCCCCTTGTCCCAAATAATCGACCGGAGCTTCGCCAATTATGTGTAAAGAAAGTACAGACCTGTATGAGGAAGGTGGCGACGAGGTCTTTAAAAAGGGGCTGGTAAGAAGGGCCGCCCTCACATCAGACGTCGTTTTCTCGCCGTCCACAATGAGCCTTTTACAGGACTCCTTGTATTTAACTACACAGGTGACACTCATGCTTTTCCGGGGCAAGGGTAACAATGCTGAAGTGTGCAGTAACAGCTAGCGCGCAAATTCAATGCCGTTTCGCTCAAACAAGCACACGGTGCATGCGCGCGCACGCGCTCCTCGGAAGTGGTAAAAATTGCGACGAAAGCAAAAAGGACAACCGCGATACATTTTATCTGTCTCGGGTTTGGTAGGTGCCTACCAAGGTTGCCTGCACTCCTTGGAAATGTTTGTTTTCTGTCAGTTCAGGCGAACTGAGCCACACGCCTGTTTCAACCGGTTTAAATTTGAATAAATGGTAATTAACACAAAAAGAAAACGAGTTTCAAGTACTTTTTGGGATTTTTGAAGTGGCTTTTACTATTGCATGGCTGCATGCACTTGAATGTTCAATTCAAAAGTTTATAAAACGTGACTAGCACATCCTTGCCACCTGCCAACAGGGTGGTAACGCTCAAATGCTCGAGTCCAGTGGGTAGTTAAGTAAGCCTGTAGGGTAGTTACAGCCGTCAAAACGCATGATGACTAGGGGGTGTGCTCACTTTTCTTAGAGTGTGTGGACAAGGCAATAAAAACAAAATGCTTAGTTGGGCTAGTTGGTTCATGACTGGAAATGAGCACCAAAGGGACGGGGACAATTGAAGAAGACGACGACAACACGGGGCGCACTCGCAACTGAAAGTTGATTAGAAAACAGATACTTAAATACCTAAATAAAACCATGTCACTTCCAGCGTCCCCGCTCTTTTTCTAAATATAAAGTTCTTTATCTAACAAAGACACAGAAGGCTCGCTGGTGCACTTATCAGCCCCTCTTGTTTTGACAATGAACGCTTTGTGAAGTTCTCTGCTTGTTTTTCAGCTGCGTCGTCCCAAAATGGTTGTGTTTGACAACAACAGGCTGCTTGGTCATCGATCACTATGCACAGCCAAATGCCCTCACGCCGTCTGTTTGATAGTTGCCGCGTGCTCTCTCGCACTATCATTTATGCAGTGGCCTGTTTATGCAGCGGTGCTCTTATGTAGGGCAAAGAGGCCGCTGCATAAATGATTGTGCGAGAGAGCACGCGACAACTATCAAACAGACGGCGTGAGAGCATTTGGCTGTGCATAGTGATCAATGACCGTGCAGCTCGTTGTAGTCAAACACAACCATTTTGGGACGACAGTAAAAACAAGCAGAGAAATTCTCGAAGCGTTCATCATCAAAACAAGAGGGGCTGATAAGTACATCAGTGAGCCTTCTGTGGCTTTGTTAGTTTAGGAACTTTTATATTTAGAAAAGAGTGGGGACGCTGAAGTGGCATGGTTTTTTTAGGAATTTAAGTATGTGTCTTCTGATAAACTTTCAGTTGCGAGTGCGCCTCGTGTTATCGTCACCTTCTTCAATTGTCCCCGTCTCTTTGGCGCTCATTTCTAGGCAATGGATAGGTCTCCACATGCAATGAGCAAAGGACACAAAATAACAGATGTCCTGGATCCTATACAGGTTCCTAAATAAGGCCCCTGGGAGCCACAATCTTGCTGCTGGTGTGTGTAGGTCGTTGAAGCCTTGCTAAGGCGTGCCCATGGTGTAGATTGGAGACTAGTTTGTGAAACGTGAGCGCTAACATCTTAAAGGGTTCCTACATACGTACCATGTTGTCATGTTTCTTGTGTCGAAACTGGCACTGCGGAGGGTGCTGTTGTGGGGGGTGTTGCTTTCTGGGAGTGTTCTTCTAGGAGATATCCTTGCGGAGGGTCTTGTGGCATGTCTTCTAGCTCCTCTGGCTCTTGTGGCATGCCTTGTAGCTCTTGTTGCAGTGGCATGTCATGTGGTTTGTCTGGTTGTGGCTCGTCTAGCAGCTCCGGACCTTCGTTGAATCTGACCACTTGGCTGCTAAAGATGTTGGGCAAGACCAAGAAACTTACTCGCACGTGAGCGGTTTTTACACAAAAGCGTACTGTGAAAGCTCCTGCAGGTTGCATTAGGGTGGAAGAAACACTGATAATAAGCGATTCTACTCCATCTGACAGAGTTCCGAGACAATGTTTGGTGCAGACCAGGCACACTGGCCTATTCATGGTCCACATGTGTGTGCCAGGTGTGCGCGCCAGAGGAATACCAGGTGGTGAAATTGAACCGGGCCTCGCATTGGCACTCCCGGTACTTCTGCACATAAATAGTGTTCAAGCATGTACCAAATACTACATGGAAGTGCTTTTCCTGCAGAAGAGCAAGGCGGCATAGCCTAAACATATTTTTTACGCTGTGGGCCTGCAGAATGAGTCATTATAAACTGACGGACAAGCAGAAAGAAGGAAATTGCCTGTCGATTTTGCCTTTCCATCCCAGAAAGGAAAAAGTCATTCTCCTCTACGAGTGCACAAGCTCTCACATCTGTTTCCAAGGCCGGGATCACACGAAGAAATTACCTTTCTGTACCAGTGCCTGGCTCATTTAGTATTACGATGCCATTTTCATCAAAATTGATGTCCTCTCCCTGGGCAATGCAGAGGGTCTGGAAAGGTGCGGCTGCTCTTCAGTATCTTTTCTGCCCGCTCCAGGTATTCATCTGCAGCTGTCATAAAAGAAAAAAAAAAAGCTTTTCTGAACAAGTATAGTGAAAGTCAATATACATCATAATTTACTTAAAGCCCGACACGCACAAAGCACCTCCTGCCTGGACGAAGACCCTTTCCCAATGTCCTTCGCTCCATTCCTCCTCCTGCTCTTCCCCCCCCCCCCTCCCTCTCCCGAGCAGCAGGTGTGGAAGGTAACCTCCGCCGAGAGGAGGGCTCTCCCTCTCTTTCGGGTGAAAAGGAGAAATCGAAAGGACCCCCTGCTTTGCTTGTTGGTTGGCCTTTAAAACTGCTATTCATTGAAAGTACCTTTCACTATAAGAAGTACCCATCCTACTTGGATAGATTACGTCGTAAAAGTATTTGAATTACAATTACAACTACTTTGCTCAAAAGTAGCTAATTACAATTAGAATCGCTACTGTGCAAAAACTAATTTATTACATTTACGAATTTCTTTGAGAAAGTAATGCAATAACTTCACAACTCGTTTTCTTTGAGCTACGAGACTTCAACTGACAGCAGTTTTTGCACTAAAATTCTCCCCCTTCCCCAATCTATGACCTTTGTCATGAGCAAGGCCCCATTCCCCCTGAAACAAAATCCTGGCTATGTGCCTGGTCCGGTATAATGTTTTACATGCGTTCTGGGCCTATGTATAATCGGATTTAGTCGTGTGATACTCGACATGTTCAGTTCAAGAAAGTAATTTAAAAAAAAAATGAAACCAAGAACTTTCACGGATTCAGCAGCCTCTAAATGGGATCAGTTCAGCATAATATTCAAAGGCAATGAAATTTTACAATTCCGTATGTCTGTATTTATTTTTGGACCACTAACCTGTCTCCATAAATGCAGGTTTGCGAGAACAACTGCCGCCTTGCTTTCAATCTCAGAAGATGTTTGGCCTTTAATAAATAAAGTGCCATCGGCTGCATAAGACATACACTTAAAAATGCATTAAAGATGTTTCTGAGATTGTCTGTTCTTGATGATAACTCATTCTACAAGCTCTAAGCGTCCTAAAATTAAAAAATTACGCTCACGCGACACTTCTCTTTCTGCTAAAATGTGATCCACGATTGCGACATGCCCCTTCCCTAGCGGCACTTCCCGCTCAGAAAAGGCGGGGCATAATCCAGCCGAGGCGACGTGACGACACTGCTCGTTCGCCAACCGTGAGCCACCGTTCCAATAGCGGACGACGCGGCATCATTTGCTATGGAAACAGTGGCTTATGGTTGGCTGACGAGCAGTGTCGTCACGCCTCCGCTGCCTCGGCTGGATTATGCTCCGCCTCTTTTTGAGCGGACAGTTCCGCTAGGGAAGGGGCGTGTCCCAATCGTGGATCACATTTTTAGCAGAAAAGAAGCATTGCATGAGCGTAATTTTTTATTTTTAGGATGCTTAGAGTTTGTAGAATGAGTGATCACCAAGAACAGACAATCTCGGAAATGCCTTTAAGCGTCCTATATCGTTTATGAATATTACAAACAACATGGTCCGAACAGGCTCCCTTGGGGACTCCTGTCACATTACTGTTGATAATTCTATTCTAAATATGATTCATAGTTTTAGTGCAGATCCACGTATGCCCTAGTGTTCTAACTTTTCAATACAGTATTATGATTAATTAGATCAAATGTCTTAGATAAATCAACGTACAGACCTCAAATAACTTCTATCTTTTTCTTCCTAGACTCGAAGAATAAAACTCACTATTTCAATATTATATTATCGTGAGCATATTTTGATTTTCCCCTTTGCCCCTCCATTCTAATAATATGGTGCATCCGTATGATGTCAGATACTGCCTAAAATTTAGTCACTACACGCGTGACCGCTAAAGGCAGAGGCGATTATCTAATTGGCAGGCTTGCTTTCCCTTCCCTTAATTTCACAAAGATCAGGAATGTGTTTGTGAAAACGTTGGCCCACTGGCCTAATTAAAATAGAAACATGAAGTGGTTGCACTGCTGGGGACCTCTTTTTGAGATCTTTTGCAGCAGGTCGCTCGACGTCGTGTGGTCGATTAGCTTGTGAATCGACCCTAAAGAAGACGTCTTGCTTACGCTTTTTATGTGGGCATGTTCTGGGTGCCCCTTATGTGCTTTGACAGTTAAGCTGTGCTTACATAATCAATACCCAGGCAGTCTTAGCGCTTTTAACGCCCCGCAAGCTGATAGGGGGAGAAAGAAAGGGGGGGGGGGCAGAAAAGGAAAAACATTGAGGTTACCCTCGGTTAATTGTCCTCGTTGGCTACTGCTTGGAGGACCAGGCAGATAACCAATGCTGTTTGTCTTGTCAGCGACTCCAAGAAGCCGAGTTAAAGTTGGACGAAACCATGAAAACAGTAGTTGTAATCTTAATTCCAAATGTTGCGATTACTGGTGCAATAAGCAATTAGACTACAATTACAATTACTTTTGTCAATGTAGTGAATTCAATTACAAATTACTCAAAAAATAAATTTGATTACAGTAATTCAATGACTGTAATAAATTACTACCCAAGTATGGTACCCATGTTCCTATACCTGCCTTTATTGCCAGCAGAGACCAATCACTCAAAGCAAAAGGAGCCCAGTGGATGAGTAGACAGATATACAGGGTGTGCCAAATAACTTGCTCCAAACATTAAAAAAAATAAAAAAAATGAAGTGCTTCGAGAAAGTGAAGCTAACCAAACATAAAAAAAAGAAAAAAGAAAGAAGTGCTTTGAGGGAGTGAAATTAACTGCATGTTGTCAGCAAGAGTGCTCGGATTTTTTAGTGCACCTAGTTATTAATTAAGACTAATTAGCTAACTTTTTCAATATTTGTTCAAGGGCTGAGGTATGAATTGAAAGTTGTAGAGCGCATTGAGAAACACCCATTTAAGGTGTTTGCAGCATGATACGCTTGGCGCTTGGCATGCTAATTTTTTGTGGCCTTCAAAGAATATGATAAGGGGAGCGCAGTGTCATGTAGTATTTTGTGCATTTTGTGGGCGTTTTTTGAAGGCTGAAAAAAGCACGCAAAGCATATTATGTAGAAAATACTTCAAATGGGTGTTTCTCAATGCACTCTACAAGTTTCCAGTTCACACCTCGGTCTTTAAACAAATATTTAAAAAGTTAGCTAATTAGCCTTACTAAAGTAAATAACCAGGTGCAATAAAAGAAGCTTGTGCACTTTTGCAAAACGCTTGCTAACATCACACAGTCGGCTTCACTCCCGCAGAGTGCTCCATTTTTTAATTTTTTTTATTTTTAAGTTTACGCAATCTGCACTGGAAGGTCAGCATGACATTTACACTCTCAGATTCTCAGTGAAGATCCCATTTCTGGGCCCTAACATAATAAGTACATTGTCATTTCCCTGGGCTTCCTCATAAATTGCAATAATTGGCGTTTTGTAGAAACTGCAAGAAACTGCACAGGGCAAACACTGTTAGTGCGAGCAAGCAATCGCTGGTTTTTGCTGTTTTTTTTCTCTTAGATTTTAAAAGTTGTCATGAAAATTACTTTTGTTCTGACGAGTGTCCATTTAGCTCATCGGCCTAAGCAGTTGAATGTTATGCTCGTCAACACCACACTTGAGCAAAATGCAAAAAAGCGCCGATGTCGTGTTCACGCTAACTGTATCCTGCTGTGTACAAGCACATCCTTTAGTTATGGCAGTGCTTTTCACTTGCCTAATACACAGTTGTATTAATTGATGACACTGTCACATGAGACGAATGTCAAAAAGATGAACATGTTACACTGAATTTTAACTATCATTCTCATCTGAGCAATTTCAGTGCACAACACAAAAGGCTTTAAAGGGGCACTAAAGAGGTTTTTAAAGGGGCTTCTTTTTGTTATTATATAATGTGGCAGGTGCCAGTTGGTACGTATTCAATGTTTCAGACGACAAAACCGCTTATTGAACCCATGACGATAGAAATAGACGCAGACTATGCTTTCTCCTTGGGTTCCTTCTGCGAAAGTGATGTGCCCACTCGTCTGCTCCTCGAAGCGTTCGCATCGACACTTGTGGAAGACGTTTTCTTTCTCAATGCCGTGGGTCCCGTGCCGAATTATTGTCGCACGTGGAATGCGATTACATTTTGTAGTATTTCTATCTCTTAGGATGAGAGATTATGCAGCGTAAAAGAGAAAACTGGAGAAGCAGCGTGCGTGCGGTTCAATCAGCATGCGCGCTGACTTTAGTTCCCACTCGGATCAATCTGCTGGGGGCGCCAGTGCTCGCGACTGGCAGATGAGCATCTTTGTCGCTCGGTTTTGTTCGGATGCACTCACTGCACCCTCCAGTGTTCTGCAATATATCGCAGGAAAGGGAGTGTTGCACACTTTTGGACACATGTTTAATAGGGAAATAGGCTGTGCACGGCTGTTATTTCTGGATTTTTAGTATGCTTACATCACGTATAATGATTTATCACCCTGAATAGACGAGAAACCTCTTTAGTGCCCTTTTAAGCTGTTTATGGGAACTATCGAAAAATAAGTATGATCACTATTAGTATATTATTATAAGGAAGCAGATGGCACTGTGGAGCAGGCTCCTTATGGCCAATTCGTCTGGTGCCCGCATCGCACCGGTGCAGTGCGGTTCGGGGTACACGGAAGGCTAGAGGGGAGAGGGGAGCTTCCTTCTCTCCCCGCCAGTCTTTCATGTACTAAAGTGGAAAGAGTTTACTGCACTGGACGGGTACGGTGTGCCCCAGACAAATAGGCCATTAGATATGGTGTGGCAGTCTTGCAAGCATCAAGGTCAACCAAAAGTTAAATAAAAATTCATTAACAATTCACATACTTCTCCGTTTCCTCAACTCCCTCCTCAGTTGTTTGTTTTCTTTCCTTAAAACCACAATTTCCGACTTAAGAGCATCAATATTGCCTTCGTCCATTATCTCTTTCAAAATATCTTGGGCCTGCATTACATGGGCAGAGGGGGTCCTTTTTCGATGCACCTGAAACGTAATAGAACACAGCTCAAGGCAGGGGTTGCAGACGTTGAAATATACCAGAAACAATAAAATAAAATAGATTATTTTGCGTTCAAATATTGAAGTAACAACTGCGTTGTGCAAGTGGCAGATAGAGCAAAGATAACTTTATTTCCTGATATATAGAAATGACCTGGCCTAGATTAACGACCAGCTATAAATCTCACGTTTGCAATGTTAAATTGCCAGCTAAGACGAATATTTCGAAAGACAACTAAGAACCGTCAGGTCAGGGTCTGCCGTGGTCAATAAAAGAAATCAATTTGGGAGTTTACATGCCCAACCAACGAAGTGCATCTGGCACGCCCGAGCGGACAGCTAGGGATTAATTTAGACCATCTGGATATTTTTGGCGTGCAAACCAAATCTAAGGTTTGCCTTTCTGCACTGGACCTTCCTTATAGTGCAGGTACCTCGGCCGGTATTCGAACCCGCACACTAGAAACCCAAAGGCCACCGTTTTGCCTCGGAGCCATGGTCAGTAACGTAATTCCAAAGGAATAATTAATTTACTTGAGCTGCCGTTTTTATATCCATAAATCAACCAATATATCCGGTAGCACAGCATTACTTGACACTATCAAACACTGTTGATTTCGATTTTTTTTTTGGGAGGGAAAGAAAGGGTTCCTTCCCCCCCAAAAAAAAGAACACGGGAGCCCGCGGCGGCGTTGGTGTTGTGGGCACACTAGCTGCATGGGCGTCAACCTTCCCCCAACATCAGCACGCCTGTACAATTCTACCTCCCAAGTGCAATAGTGCAGGTGGACGGCCGTTAACAATGGCAGACGCACGCGTTTTTGCGCTCCTCCGCCTTCTTGTTTGTACTGCGGGCATTCTCCAACTTCGTCGCCTCTCGTCCGCCACATCAGGAGACGGTGATTGCCTGGATCGTACCGGCGCCCGTGCTGTGTTGGTCGCGCGGATCCCTGACGCTGCCTGTACTCGGGACTCGCTCGGTTACTGGCTGAGCACTAAGCCTAAGGGGACGCTGATCCGCACTACCCGGATCCGTCAGCTGCAGACTCTGCTGCTCCTCCTGCTTGCCGGTGATGTGTTACTGAACCCTGGCCCTCGTCTCAGTTGCCCCCGCTGCGACCAAGCCGTCTACGACAGTGTCGCCGCTTTGCAGTGCGACAAGTGCAATGCCTGGCTGCACCGGAAGTGTGAATCGCTCTCCCTCCGCTCCTACAGACGCCTGTCGTTGACATCGGAAGAATGGTACTGTGCCGCTTGCCAACTCCCGGACTTCGAGGATGCCCTGTTCCCAACGCCCGCTCCTCGGCCACCCCTCCCCTCGACCCAGTGGCTGCTTGCGCTACGCGGCATACACACGCTCACTTGAATCTTGCAGCCCTATCGCACGAAATCCTAGTGCCAACCTTGCAGTTTGGTTATCGAACGTCCGCTCCGTAAAGAATAAGCTGCTTGATTTCCAGGCGCTTGTCGCATCCTCTCCTCAGACAGTGTTTGCCATCTGGGAAACATGGGTCGATCCCTCGGTGCCTGATGGAGTGCTCGTTGATACCACTCAGCATGTTGTGCATAGGAAAGACCATGAAGGCCGCAGTGGTGGTGGAGTTATGCTCGTCGCCCCGCGACACCTGGCCTGCCGAAGGCGTCAGGACTCTGAAGTCGATGGCCTTGAGGCTTTGTTCGTCGAGATGGCCCGCAAGCGAGGGAAAGTGCTTATTGGGTGCATGTACTGCCCGCCGGCTACCCGAGCTGCGTCATATAACCTGCTCAGTGACGCTTTGGAGCGGATTGTTGTAAACTCTTACCTAAACATTAGCATACTGGGTGACTTTAATGCCCATGTTGACTGGGGGGACATCTCTGCACCCATCCCATCGGCACCACATGATGATGCACTACTAGATGTGATGGAGCCAAATGGATTTATCCAAGTCTGTGATGAGCCATCGTACTGCTTGAGCGCCCAAAAAGCGTATTTTCTTGACCTAGCCTTCATAACAAACCCGGCGCTCATCTCCTTTTGCTCCCTGAAACCCACTCTCGATGGGTCTGACCACAAGGCCATACACCTGGAGAGCCTCCTTTCGCTACCAAAGTTTGGCCGGCATGCAGAACAGGTGAAGGTATTCTCCCAGATTGATGTCGCCCACCTAAACAACCTTGTGCACCTTGCACCCTGGATCATTGCCACAGATGAACTGCAGTCGGCTAGTGATGCTTACAACATCTGGCTCGACCTAGTAAGTGCAATTGAGAGGGAATGTGTCCCCGTCAAGACTGCCACTGGACGACAGAGGTCCCCCTGGATCACCGAGAACATCCTTCAGCTTTCCCGACAGAAGCGTAAACTCCTCAAACGAGCAAATGAAAACGCAGAACTCCGATCACATCATTCAAGCAAGGCAGGCTCAGCGGGACCTAAAGAAGGCGATCTACACCTCCCATTGGTCCTATGTGGGAACCATTGGCCAGAGAGCAATCAAAACTCCGAAACTGTTTTGGTCGTACATCAACCGACAAAGGAAATCGTCATCCTCCCCGAAGTTTACAGTTGGTGGGGCTATCCTGCAAAGCCCCCATGCTGTAGCAGAACTGTTCAGTGCTCAATTTTCCTCAGCATGGACTGTCCCTGGCACCCCCAAGACTGCTGACACCCTTCAACCCTCACATGTGGTACCACTTGGAAACATAGAAATAAATGTAGACGATGTAATTGAGGCAGTGAGACACTTGAAACCTTCCCAAAGTGCAGGCCCGGATGGAGTGCATCCTATGTTGTCGAAAGCCGGCTCTGAACGTCTCAGCACAGTCCTTGCACGGCTTTTCACAAACTTTCTGCAAGCTGGCTCGGTTCCCCACCAGTGGAAACTGGCTCTTATCACACCGGTGCACAAAGGAAATGGCGCCCCGACATCGTCTGTTGCCTCATAATAGGGCCCATCTCGACGACCTCCTTCGTGTGCAGAACCATGGAGCAGATTCTGAACAAAAGGCTTCTCCAACATCTGGAGCAGCATGACCTACTCTCGCCCTGCCAGCACGGTTTTAGGCCCGGACGAAGCTGTGAGTCAGCCCTAGCCTCCACCGTTCACATGTTGAGCTCGTCTCTGGATGAGCGCATACCCTGTCAACTCCTGCAACTTGATTTTAGGCAAGCTTTTGACCGGGTTGACCATACAATACTTTTTCAGAAGGTGTCCAAGATGGGTATCACCGGCTGCCTCATGAACTGGATATCTGACGTTTTGCACGATCGCTCCCAGAGAGTTATATTCGAAGGAGCCGTGTGAAGCTCAAAACAAGTTTTGTCTGGAATCCCACAAGGGAGTGTCCTGGAACCAACTCTTTTTAACATCTTCATAAACGATGTAACATCTTCGCTACAGTGCACATCCCTCCTTTATGCAGACGATCTGACCACAATTCATCCAGTCCAGTGCCCCGTACACTATCAGCAACTCCAACATGACCTTAACGCTGTTCATGACTGGTGAATAGAAAACAGGCTCCCACTAAACATCAACAAGTGCACATCTACGTTCATCAGTACATCTCGAGGCCTCATCGCCGAACAACGCAGCTTCCTGCTGAACGCAATGCAGCTTCCTGCTGAACGGAGCGGCACTCCCTGTTATCGATCGCACAAAACTCCTTGGTGTAACATTAGACCCTAAATTAACTTTTGCTGTTCACATCGGTGAGGTGATCTCAAGGGCCTGTAGGCTGCTGGGGTTTGTGCTCCGGGTCACTCGGGGAACTGGTCCCAGCGCACTGCGGCACCTGTACACCGCACTCGTGCTACCACACTTAGCCCTTTCATAGTCACTGACGTACCTGCACGTCAGCGCGGGAGCGTCCCGCATGGTTTCTGACGTACCCGTACGTCCGCGACTGCTCGTTCAAAAATTCGTGCCTCTTCTTGAACGGGAGCGTTCGCGGGGAGGTGCTGCCATCTGGTAGGTTTGTAGGGAACTACGACCGTGTAATTGCGATCGTGTTTCTTTTTGGCGCGGCTTTTGAAATTGCGAAACTGGACGGTAGCAGAGACTGGAGCGATGGCTCTTCGGGTTCAGACTTTGAACCATTCTGGGACTCGGAGTCGGATAACAGCTCAACATCCGACGCACAACTGGAAACCAGCTCGGTTCGGAGTCCGGAGTCTAACACACAGCCGCTCCGTCTTCTAGACTGTCTCGGAAGCGGGCGCCTCGAAGTTTTGGCCCTTTCTGTTTTGTTCAGCCTGCAGCGAGTGTGCTGCAGATGTTTAGAAGTGTGTGTACTATTTATTTTAAGTCTTAGATTTTTTTATGCGACAATAAACTAGTGTATCATCTTTGCTAACGCACCCAGTAAAAAAACCCGACCACGGGGCGTGTCTTTGGACAAAAAATTTGACCATGAAAGGGTTAGAGTACTGTGCTTCGGTTTGGGACCCCTACCAGACTGCATTAATAACGTCCCTCGAAAGCGTACAGCGGCGTGCAGCCTACTCAGCTTCTACGTCGGCAGGCTTCCCCAGGCCTGCCACGTTACTGCGACCTACCCACGCAGGAACTCCTAAAAATGGTTGGATGGAGCTGATTACAATGCAATTAAATGCAAAGGTGCAAGCTGAGCTGGACAAGAATGATGAAAATAATCCCTGGAGAAGAGGAACAAGAGGGACAAAGGACGAACACAAATCTCCAAACACAGCTAGATGACTGGTGCGCGACCGAAAAAATCCGCCTGGTCCGGGTATCGAACCCAGGACCTCTCCATTACAGATGGAGCGCTCTACCAACTGAGCTAACCAGGGGTTAGACGTCAGTAGAGCAAACGGGTTTTATCAGCTGCCACCAGTCTAACACCAACAAGGGTGAAGCTTGCAATTTTAGGTTATGATTATAATGCAATTGAATGCAAAGGTGCAAGCAAGCTGGACAAGAATGATGAAATAGTCCCTGGAGAAGGGGAAAAAGAGGGACAAAGGACAAACACAAATCTCCAAACACAGCTAGGTGACTGGTGCGCGACCGAAAAAATCCGCCTGGTCCGAGTATCGAACCCGGGACCTCTCCATTACAGGTGGAGCGCTCTACCAACTGAGCTAACCAGGGGTTAGACGTCAGTAGAGCAAACGGGTTTTATTTTCATTATTCTTGTCCAGCCTCGCTTGCACCTTTGCATTTAATTGCATTATTATCATAACCTAAAATTGCAAGCTTCACCCTTGTTGGTGTTAGACTGGTGGCAGCTGATAAAACCCGTTTGCTCTACTGACGTCTAACCCTGGTTAGCTCAGTTGGTAGAGCGCTCCACCTGCAATGGAGAGGTCCCGGGTTCGATACCCGGGCCAGGCGGATTTTTCGGTCGCGCACAAGTCACCCAGTTGTGTTTGGAGATTTGTGTTCGTCCTTTGTCCCTCTTGTTCCCCTTCTCCAGGATTTATTTTCCTCATGGATGGAGCCCATTGTTTCTCTGCCGACAGGTTGCGTCACTCCGGCTTCTTGCAAGCACCCTCCTCCCAAGCAATTCAACACTCCCGCTGGTGGAAAGCCTACGCCATACACGATCCGGTGGATTGCAGCCACTCTTCGGCCGCACTATGCGACACCGGAATTCATTCCTCATCAGGACTGTAGCACTGTGGCACTCACTACCAAGGCAACTAGCCTGGTGCAAGGAGGCATTAATACTTTCTCCGGCAGTGACAGACAGCGCCTTTTCGGACTTTCGGACTGACAAATACCATCCCATATGACCTTTGCGTTAAATCTTAATTACTGTTATTGTTCTTGTTACTGTTGTGTTAAGTTCCTGTAATACTGCGGCACCACGGGCCTCAGGTACGGGCCAATGACCTTTCTGTGATGCTGCGACCCTCCAGGGTCGAATAAAGACTATCTACCTATCATATCAAATACAAAATATTACATCCAAGCAAAAAGAAAAAAAATGATTTCGACAAAACTTTGTCGCACCGTGGCCTTGTTCTTAGTTGCGATCAGGTCGTTCATTTCCTGGTATAGGTCATGTTCATTATCTGAAATTACACAAAAAATATAGTATTTGCAAGAGATCATGCAAACTTGGCCACGAGAACAACTTACCTGAAACGTTTACTACCACTGCTCCGTAAAGCCCCATGCCGCGCCAATTCACCTTGACTTTGTCTCCCGCTGTCACCAACGATCGCTTTCCGCGAATGTCCTCTTTTGTACCACCTCATACGTGTTGTCGTCGGTAAAATGGACTAGAACACGCGACATCGTGCAAGAAATTCCGGTGCGAGCACGTCAGACAGCAAACATGGTAGCCTGGCGCTGTTCTGGCAAATTCGCGCGCTTTTACTGCTTTTACGCTTTTACGACTAACGTTGCCAGAGGGCAGTCTCTTTCATGCTAAACGCTCAATGAGCCAAACTTCGCAAAACAAGAATGTCAAGAGAATGTTAAGCAAATTAAATTATGTATTTGTTTTCTAACTTAAAAGTAGGGGTGTCGCGAACTTTTGTCGAACCAGATTTTCAGGTCGAACTTTCAGGGTTCGACTCGGTCGAACCGGTTCGACGAACCTTCGACCCTTTTACCAGAATTAGAGGCTAGAAGGGTTCTCCTACAGTGGCTTAAAGAGGGGTAGTGTAGTTACCGCGTAGCCTCCACCATGCATCGGGAACGGCCGCTCCTTGGAAGACGGTGTAGGCGGCCGCTTCGATCCGCAGCTCCGTTAGGATGCCTCAATCGGCCGGCAGATAGAGGCACTCTAACACGCTTCATAACTAATATAAATACCTCAAAAACAATTATTTGTTTCCAGTGAACTTCCAACGACATGATTTCTGTTCTAAGGCGAATAAAAATGTACGGCTTAGCAGACGACAGTGTAGTCGACAGCCTGCGGATCGGCCAGAGCTGGCTGGAGCCAAGCTGACCAAGCAGCCAAGCCGGAGCCATAGCCGGAACGACGGTGCTGCAAGCGCCAGCGCCACCTTGCAGCCGTCTTGCCAACGCTGTGCCGCTTCTCCGGTTTCGTTCGTTACACTACCCCCTTTAAGCCACTGTAGTTCTCCTATTGCGCGTCTCAGCCTCGACGCTCGCCCTCCCGCGGCGGAAATGGGAAAAAGCCCCGCTCTAGTGAGGCGCCCGATTCTCCTGCTCAGCGGGCACGGCGGAACTGGTCGCGATCCTTGGCTCGCGAAGTGTCATTTCCGAATGCAAACAACACTCTTCACTGTCCAAACGTAGTGCTGCAGCCGGTATGGGATTGTACCTTATTGGAGA
This sequence comes from Ixodes ricinus, assembly GCA_037355805.1. NCBI lineage: Eukaryota > Metazoa > Arthropoda > Arachnida > Ixodida > Ixodidae > Ixodes > Ixodes ricinus. The sequence continues at coordinate 607 of JAZHYW010033967.1, read as the reverse complement.
GTTTAGTATCGCGCAAAGAAGCAAACGCAAGCGTGTGCGTTTGCGTTAGAGTTGGCGTGCTCCACGTTGCGCGTGCGCATCGTCGCCATGCGCCAATTCAAAGACCGCAATTTCGGGCTCCGCGCACGCGCAGTGTGAACACGCAAAGCTAACGCAAACACATGGGTCTTGGGGTCCGCTCGTATACGCAATATCAACAAACTCACTACTGTTTCACCGGCTTCCAGTAAACGTGCAGCAGAGAGCAGACGTGCAAGCAGGTAGGCGTTCCTTCAAACTGGAAAGGCTGAGATTGGCAAAACTGACGGCGGAAGCAAATACAAAAAGTAAATAAATTATATGAAAAAACTAGTAATTAAAAAAAAAATATATATATATATATTTTTTTTTTTTTTTTGGGAAGGGGGGGGCATTTGGTTTGGAAGTTTATTGAAGCGCGCGACTTTGGACGTTTAGCCGATTTTTTCAAAAGGAAATCGCGACTTTGATAGCACAATATACTTTACCCACAATTAATGAAGTTTTACATGGATTTCTCACATTAGCTAGAATGTTTTCATTGATTTTAGAATATTTTTATTTTATTGGTAATTAAAAATGCTGCAAT
>JAZHYW010033966.1:0-14963 GCA_037355805.1 Ixodes ricinus | reverse complement strand
TAGGAATTTGTGCTTACGAAATTTGTGTACGATAAATGCACCAGCTAAAGAGATCTTTGTAAAAAGATTCCGTTCATTGACTTATTTAAACGACTTCTTTTATGCCCGAATCCGTGGCCCGAATAGAGCTCGAGAACACCCTGTATTTTCTTGCTGTCGTTGTCTGCAGGCCTGCGTTCTGGAAGGCTGGGCGAGCAATGCGAGACGATAGTGCGCTTCCCTCGCCTCTTCGAGAAGTACCCGTTTCCGATCCTCATCAACTCGGCCTGTCTGAAGCTGGCCGAAGTGTTCCGGGTCGGGTGAGTTTCAAAACGTGACGAAATGTTCTGCGCATGCGCGAGCTCACCTTCCCACCTCGCGGCGGAGCGCGCGCACGAGGTTTGGGGAAACTTGTAAATAATTTTTAAGGTCACCCCGTAAGTTTGCACGTTTGCCGCTAGGGTCCATCTTTTTGCACAAAACGCAATCTCTTTTTTTTGCACGATCCAAATTTATAGCTGTCCAACATCAGTCCCCCATTAGAAGATCCAGGGGCCCTAGTCCCCTAGCAGACGGTTTATGCAGACCCGTGCTCTGCATTAGAGCACTGCACGGGCCTACTTTTTGAGGCCCGGCCCGGCCCGGAGCCTGCTGGCACGCAGCCTTACCCAACCCTTGGGCCCGGCCCGGCCGCTGCTGGCGCCTGCACTCAGACCTGGCCCAGGCCCGGACACGCCTCCTTGTCCAAACACAGGCAGAATGGGCTCGAAAAAGCCTGCGTCAGTGCCCTCGGCCTGCTCATTAAATATCTATTACACGACGAGTTCACGGCTTTTGCAAGCTACGCGAGCGCTCGTGCTAGGAATCGAAGCAGCTCAGAAGGCTATGAGCTTGTGTACGCGACTCTGGTCAGTTAGAAGAGTACATTATTATCTTATATAAAACATATTACATAATGTGAAGCCAACAAGTCAGACATTGGGGACAACACCCAGCATACAGAGGTATTATACAGCTCGGTTAAAAAAGTTAAACAACACGGAAATCAAAGCATAGCGATTTATTTACAAGGTGCATATGCAATGGGAAAGAAAAAAGAAACTGAGGTTACAAGAGATTAACATAAAGTTGGGAGAGATTACAAGAATGTTCAATGATTACATATTTTTGTGCAAAAATAAGAGATTATCTAGAGACTCTTGCTTTAGGCAGGTTCGCCTCTCATTCATGACGTACCCAGCTGCACTGAAGTTTCTCTCACTGCTGGCACTTGTGGCTGGGATGCAGAGTACTTTCTTTGCAAGGGCTGCAAGTTGCGGGAACATGATCTGGTGAGTCTGCCACCATAGCATCAAGTCCTTCGCTCCACCTTCGCCACCATACTCGGCACACAAGTACTTGTCAACTTCATCACTTTGTTCTGGCACTACTTCCACATCGCACCATTCTTGGAACTCATCCACACATCTACGCTTCGTGGGAGCTGAAGTGTTGTCTCGAATATCCACGTCGTCTCTCAGTGATGCCAGCCGCAGTGCCTCGCTTGACAGCCTCTCTTTCACGTTGCCGTAGACCGATTTTCTTTCGTTTCCAGGGAGCATGCGGAGTTGTCGGTACTGAGGACACAAGAATGTCGCTATCTTGTGCATTTCTTCGAGCTGTAGTTTGCCTTCCAGGAAATGCTTTGCCCTCTCTTTGAGTTTTACAGTAAGCGATGAGTCGCAAGGCTCCACTTGAAGATGCTTGCTGAGTTTTGCAAAGCACAACAGCACAAACGGCAAAGTGGGGTGTTTATCTTGCTCCAACTTGTCGCTCGCCTCCTTAAAAGGTTCCAAGAAATCAATCATTTCTTTGAGGTTAGACTTGTTCACCTCATCAAGCAAGCAGTTGTTTCTGGTGTCCAAAATACGTTCGATATCTTCGTACTGGACAAATACCGACCGGATCATTGCCAGTTTGGAGTTCCACGCTTGTGCTCACATCTTGGTACACAGCATGTGGCAACTCGCTAGCAAGTCCACTTTGCTTCAGAAAAGTCACAACAGACTTGACACCTTTGATGTTTTCGTGCATGGCGGGCAGCTCTTCTGTAACGAACGACTCGTCAAATGTATGTCGGAGCACGGTGTTCAAGATGTGAGCGGTACAACTCATCCTTGTGTACGGACGGAGTGCACTTATAATATTTGCACCTTGGTCGGTCACGAACACCACGTTCGCCAGGAGGTCTTCACTGAAACCGAGCTTTGAAAACCTTCGAACAATTTCTTTGCGTATGTTTTCGCCCGTCTTCCTTTCCTTCGGAAAATTGCAAGTGAAGAGAACTTTGCTCTGCAGAACCCAGTTTTCATCAATGAAGTGAACCGTTGCGGTAGTATACGCGATCTTTTTGAAGTCGTCTGTCCACATGTCAGTTGTAACAGCGCAGCGACTTTCCTTCATTGCTGCTTCAATGATAGGCCTCATGGCATCTCTCATAGCATTCGCTACATCGGCTACTTTTCGGGACACAGTTGTGGGATGTGGAAGCACGTCATTCGCAGAGATGTTTCCGTAACGGGCGCCAATGCTAATTAGTTTGTCTGCGAGCTGAACAAAGCCGTCTCCGTGAACTACATCAAATGGCCGCATATCTTTGGCGCATAAGCCAACGCAAGCCGTTGTCAACTTCTCTTTGACAAGTCGCAGGAATGCTGGACTTCTTCGTAGCGAAAAAGAAGTAACACTCGCACACTCAGAAGTGGACGACTTACATTTGTGCCGGCTCAAATGCGAGGTCCCAGTCTTGGTGCCGTCGTAGGTCAAAAATGCTTTGCAGTGGCTGCATTGAACATGTCCCAGCGGTGCTGACGTGGTTGCGTCAACAACTTTCACAAATTTCTTCCACACATCACTTTGTTTGGAGTCCTTTGTGACAAGCTTCAGCTGCCCCGATGAAAGTCCTTCCTTCAACTTGGCGACGTTCATTTTAAAATTCACGAAAGGGAAACTGAAGATTGCATATCAAATTCAATTGTCCACTTGCGGCACAGTCAGCTCGACGTAGCTGAAGATTATCTTAGACGGCAGTCATGTCGCAGTCACCTCGAAGCAATTCGTGTTAAAAAACAAGAGATGAAAGCAGGGTCAGTCATGTAAACTTCTTTAACCAATCAGGCGGCTTCGTTCACGCGTCCGCGCAGAGAGGGCTGTCACTCGACGTAGGGTGGGGAAGTCAGCTCGTTCTGGTTTCAGAACGCCGAACAATGCGTCCCCCTCGTCCCGGGCCGCGATAGCGTGTACCTGGCGAGAGTTTTCCACTGGTCTAGTTATTTTTGAAGCACCAACATTACAGCCAGAAATACAGCAAAGATGGTTCTTTGCTTTTTCTTTTTTGCGTCGGGAAAAAAATACACAACAGCACAAAGACGGTCCACCAGAACCCCTGACAACTTTAAGAAAAACAAAATCGCTGGCCGGGTCGGAGACGTCTCCGAAGTCAAACGATCGTCCGAGAGGAGCCCACAGCCCCACCCCACACCACGAGGTCCCCATCAACGCTCACGGCCATTGTGCTCACAGCTCGGGAACAGTACTCGTCCAGAGCCACGTGCACCTACAAATCACTGTCAACCGTCGACGGACCCGTACGCGACCTGTTTTTGGACACCGCAACGCACGAAAACCCCACATCGAGGGCGCCCAAACGATATGACCCCAGCAAAGGCCTCGCGTTCACCAACCCACCCGTAGAAAAAGAATGCGCGGACAAAGAGAGTAAAAGATAAACATGTTCAAGGGGCGCGTTTCCCGAACCTCCGGACCGCGGGCGGGTCCGGAGGTTCGGAAAACGTTGAATTGTGAAAAAATCGAACGACCCTCTTTCAGGGTGTCGGTCGGTTCAGTTGGTGTTCTGTATGTATATTGCCCTTCTGTTTTTAGCGATTGAGTGAACTTCTATGCTTTCTATGCGGACGGACGAGATCCGGGCCGAATCTGGGCCGGACGGCCCGAATGCGTCCCAGGTGTGGCCCGGGCCCGGATGCATCCAGGTGTGGCGCCGGCCCGGCTCGGGCCCGCTAATTGTGGACCGTGGCTGGGCCTGGGCTTTTGGGTAGGCCCGGGCCCGTGCAGTGCTCCACTCTGCATATTGCGATCTGTGGTCCGAAATGGGTTTGTGGCAGACACGTCTCTCTGGTGCCCCTGCAGAACCAACTTCCTGCGCATGCTGGTGCTGAAGGTGATGCAGCAGAGTGACAAGCACCTCGACAAGATCCTCAACATTGACGAGTTTGTCCGGCGCATCTTCTCCGTCATGTACAGCAACGACCCCGTCGCTCGGGCACTCACACTCAGGTTGGTCCTGATGCTGTTTCGACCCATCTCGAAGTTCCTTCCTATTTGTTACGGGGACTGCAAAAAGTGGATTAATTTTTTAAATTATGATAAAGGCAAGCATAGGCGTAAAATCTCTGTGCATACTTTTGGAAATATATTTTGAATGCAACTTCTTAATACCAATCCTACCACACGTCAAAGCATTGTACTAGGTTTCAATTAAAAGGTCTTTTCTCGTTTTGCCACTCGATTAGGCTACGATGCCACATGGCAACCTGATGTTGCCATGTGGCATCGTTAGGACAGGCAGAGTTTGGAATAAAATAAGGTAATATAACTGAAGAAAGAAAAAAACTGCTATGTCCGCCGCAGACCTGGAAGAATGCTGCAGAAACACGGTTTGCGTACACCGACTTTATCCCTGGGATTGAGATAAATGGAGCATTTTCTTTCTGCAGGACGCTGGGCAGCATAGCCGAGATTGTGGCCGAGCGCAAGAACCTCCACCACAGCATCCGCAGTAGCCTGGACTCGCACGACGCGGTGGAGCTGGATGCGGCCATCTTTGCGGCTGCCCGCTTCGCCGCAGAGTCCAAGACCTTTGCGGCCAACATGTGCGGCCGCATCGGGGCCATGATCCAGGTTCGGACCCCGTCGTTTTTGACGGCTCGAGGCTGGTTTGAGCACTTGTGAAGTGATAACTGTCATTTATTTTGGTTTCGTTTTCCACCGGAGATGCCCTATAAGCCTCTCTAATGCGCTCCACCAGGGCCTAGCCACCCCCGTGGACGTCAAGCTGAAGCTGCTTGGGGTGCTGGAGAACATGCGGCAGGACGCCCAGACGGCCTCGGCGGTGCGTGCCACCTGCCTGGCACTCCTGCCCACCTACCCCTCGCAGCAGTTTGTCACCGCCACCCTGCGCGTCCTCACGCGCCTCGCGGCATCCTCGGTCACCGACATTCCGCACCAGGTGAGGAGGGCGCAAATGGCCCGACCCGTCGTAGCACGACTAAATGCCTTATATTTCTCATTTTCTTCACGCTTCATTTTTTTCTTTTTGACTCGAGAAACTTTCAACAATGTTATAAACAATCATTTCTCATAGATAATACATGCATTTGATGTCGCCAATGCCGTAAAACCTTCGCTCTAGTGAAACGCAGTTCCGGGGTCACCTCCTAGACGGTGTCGCGTGCCAGTGCGCTCTCACGTCGTAAGAGATCAAAAGAACTCGGTCCTAAACAAATGCAACTTCGTATCCGCTAAAATAGCGCCTAAACAAGAAGATTTCTTTACTTAGGGTCGGGAACTGTTGAAGAATTCTTGGGTCTCGAGGAAACCGTCGAGGTACTTTAAGAAACCCAGTGAGAGCCCGTGGTCTAGACCTCACGCCATCGCACGACGCTAAGGTTTCCCTGACGTGTGCTCATGCCCCCCCCCCCAGATTGAGACGTTAATCCACTACCTGAGTGACGACCCCAGGGAAGGGGTCAAGGCGCAGGCCCTGGACGACCTCTGCCACCTGGCGAAAGAGAGGCCGCACCTCTGGGACACCGCCAGCGTGGACGTGAGTCCACACCCGCCATGCGGCTTTTTCATTTCATAGATTTATTACATCTTTTTAGTTTTTTTTTCATAATGATACGCTTTTGGATTGGACTCTTTCGGCTTTCCCTTTTGCATTAGACAAATGCGAAACTTAGGATTCTAGATCTTGCAATGTTAGCTTGCCGACCTCAAAGAGTTGTCTAAATTAACTGTGCCGTCGTGTTCTTTTTTTTTTTATTATTCTCTTTTCACTTTGTGGCTTACGACGGAATTTAACTGCCGACTGCGTAGCTGCACAAAGTCGAAAGTCAAATTCGTGCGCAACGTGAGGTTGCATTGTGTTAGTCCACTTCCGAACTCGCAGGAAATTATAATTCCTAAAAAGTTGAAATGTTTTCTATAGGTGTGTTCATGCGAGTTCCTTTTGTATGTCTGATTTTTATTGTGTAAGTTTACTCTTCTCCATTCTCTCTTGTTCACCTTTAATGTGAAAGTTTATCTCTTGACACTCTGTTCTAGCAAAGCCATTTTTAATGGCATGTTTTTCCTTGTCTCCACCGACATATTTTTGTCGTTGAAAAACAAAGGAAATTGTTATCAACCTCAAAACGGTACTTCCCCGTAGCTTGTACCGCCGACTGGACGTTAGAGCTCTTGAACTACAGCTTTGACGGTATTTTGTCTACGTCGACGTGGGGCCCTTTCAGGCAGTGGTCCAGTACTCGCTCACCACGCCGTACCTCAACCTCAAGTGCGGGGCGCTCTCGGTCCTGGTGCTCTTGGCGCAGTCGGTGGCCGTCGACAAGTTTGACCTCCTGTCCGGTACTCGTTCATTTGGTTCTTCTTCTGGGAGCCGGAGAGAGCTAGACACAATTTGTGTTGCAATATTGATGCAGCGAGTAAGCTCGCTTACATTTCGGTTACGTCACCAAAGTTTCAAACGAAAACGTTGCCTCGAAATTGTTTCTCCAAGTCGCATCATGGCACGCATCCTCGATGTTAATAAAAGAGACTCGAATTAGCCTTCTCTTCGAGGCAGAATGTGTTATATGACTGGCTGCAAGCCGCTTTCCGTAACGCCACTTTACAACACGAGTGCCGCGTCGTAAAGGCTGGTTCACACAATTGCAATGGCTTACGACCGTGTGCCTCGAAACCTCTTAAAATCTTTGATGACGAGAGATCACAGTGGCACCATCTATCGGGTATACAGGGAACACTTGCAGTTACTGCATATTTCTTTCCTTTTCTTTTTTTTCGAGCGTCATTTTTTTTTTTTGTTTAAGAAAACTTTTGACAATGTTATAAACGACCATGTCTTGCAGATAGTATGTACGTTTGTTGTAGTAAATACCACCTTTGCTCTAGTGAAATGTGGGGTCACCTCGTAGGTGGCGCCAGCGTGTTCTCTCGTCGATTGCAAGAGCTTGGCCCTACCCAAGCAGACGCAGGTGTGTGAACGGGCCTTTAATATTCAACTGGAGCTCGCCGACTGAGCACGAGTTGCAGCTGAACGCCGTCTGCACGTCTGTAGTGCTGAAAGCACTACAGGCATGCTCGCACGTGTGGCGGAAGAGTGTGCAGGTGGCGAGGGAACGAAACAAGCTTCGAAGGAAACGGGGAGACGCGTAATAGCAGAGTCGGAAGGCCAGCAACGATGTTAAACGCAACGTCGTTTGTGGCGTCGAGGCACGAGATACGTACCGAGTTTGTCTGTGCAGCATTGCCGCGAAGCAACGCACAATACATTCTTTGTGACCCCTGCCTTTGATACGGTAGTGTAGGAAAAGGGAAATTCTTTATTTACGAAATTAAAACCGGTTGCAGGTTGTTGCTGTCTTTGAGAGCGTCGATAACCCAAAGTGTTTGAAACGGCGACTCACGAGTCACGTCCGCTGTGCGTGTTGCAGACGACAAGGTGCTGCGGCTGTGCCGGGAGAGCATCTTCCACCACAACGTGCGCCTGGCTTCTGGCTCCATCCGTCTGCTCACGCACCTCGCCATCCACGCCTTCACCGGTGAGGCCTAGCAAGCGGTCGTTTGCTCGTTTATACCCGTGCCTGTGGCAACGCCCTTTGCAGCCTTCATTGCTATTGTTGCTGGTATGCTACGTTCACCTTTAAGTTGAGACTGCAACCAGAGCTACGAGCGCGACCTAGTCTGTACTCTTTACTTTGAGACGTGACCTTTTACCGCAAGCGCTCGTTCTGAGGAAGAAAATTTTAAAGTTGAGATTTCATACCCTCATGCGTCGTAGCCTTGGCTACATTCTCAACTTAATTAAGGGTGAATGAAGTAAAGCTGTACGGGGTTGATTTGTCTGCTACGCTTCACCGTGCATGTTTTATAATTGAAGTATCAAATAAATATATGCAGTTCAGTTTGCAATGTTCTCCTCTGCTCATCTGTGTATGTGCTTACGAATTGACCATTTGTCAAAGATTGTTTCGTTGCCTTCTCTTTGTGCTCATTTCTCTGCTTGCACAATTTGTTCTGTAATTTTAATTCATATGTGTCCTCATCACCTGGCCATCTTTAAAGGGGCTATGAAATACATTTTGGGCTGGGATAAATAATTTTAGATTGAAATCTTACAAATCGCATATCGTTTAGTGGGCCAAATGAAAAAGGGTAGAAAGTCAAAAGCCTGCTTTTTGGTACGAAAATTCGAAAATATAGCGAACTATTCGTGTACCTCCTTTACTTCGAAAGCTTTCCGCCTTCTCACTGCGATACATCTGCGGTACCCAAAGCACGTCGGCCTACCCCAGCACACGCATTGGACACGAGCGCTGCGTCACCTGGACATGCGCGCTCGTCAACAATCAATCCGTCGACGAATATTTGAATTCGCGTTCATGTCGAGTGCCGTGACAGCACTTATCATCGCTTGCGAATGACAAGTTCCACGGTGTGCTAAAAAGGACGGTGGAAGCTCGGAGTCATCGTACCAGTGCCCAAGCACGTCACGACCGCATGATTTCTCATTTTGCTTTTGAGTTGAGGAAGAAAGCTAAGAAGGAACAAGTTGAAAAATCACTTCATGGCCCCTTTAAGGAGATAACGTAACTTTCCACATTTCTGCCGCTCATGCGCGTGCTTGTTGTACGGCCATCTGTTTTCCACTCGGGCGTCCACTAACGTTACGCGCCCCGCTTGCAAGCGATGACATCCCTCCGGCCACCCACCCGCTTATTATTAGACTACAGCGCCCAGTCTCCGACTAGCGTGTTTACCGTGTCCAAAGAAGTGGTCCCTCGACTTCCGCAAGGCGACATCGTAGGAGTGCCGTGCTGTCGCTGACTGGGATCCTGACAGTGAGTCGCAGCAGCGCCAGTAGATGTGGCAGACGCCCCTTCTGCTGTGGGTCGCTCTACAGCTTCACGTGCACAGACGCTTCGGCAGCAGAGGGTTGGGACGCCCTGACGACGGCGATGCTCGTATTTGTTGGCTGGAGGTTGGCCGTAACCTCTACGGCCAACTTCCGTGATCGCGACATCCGACGGCGTGACAACCCCGGCTTTTGCGACGTCGTTCGTTGCCACTTCGAGACCACTGTCGACGCGTGGGCAGAATGGGATGCTAAACGCACCAGTTGGAGACGAGTTCCAGGCACCGTAGTTAGTCCGTCTGCAAGTTCTTTGCTAGTTTTCTTCAACTATCCATTCGTTGTGTTGCGTGGCCTTCTGCCGAAACGTAGTGTGCTTCGTCGTCTTCTGTCGTCCTTGACCTCTCGACCGGGCGCGTCCGGTGCCGTTTCTTAACAGAGGACATAGTGACGGAGGGCGTGGACCTGATGCAGGAAGTGTCGAGCGCCATCGAGACGCTCCTGCTCATCCTCTGCACCCAGGAGTCCAACGGGAATGTGCAGGCACTCAGGGTGAGGACTCTTCCTTTCTCTAATAAGGGGAGCACTATGTAGAAAAAACAGTTTCTGCAGAAAAAGTAGATTTAGAAAACTGCCATATTTACATCCACGATGTCTAGAAATTACTCGCAAGTTTCATTTGTTTACGCTGCATAGTTATTTTTTATATAAATTATTTTCGGTCCACCGATGCTCAAGAAAAGGTAGAGGTTCGACCACTTTGAACGTGTTTTTCTCTGTTCCACTTTTTGGCATAAATTTCACTTTAAGAAAACTACCGTTTGGTAACGGAACAAGAGGAAAAGCTCACTCATTGTTTTTTCGAACTGGAATTTAATTGGCAATGCGACTGTGCCATTATCTTTTTTTTTTTACTTTGTGGATGCCTTTTTATAAAAGATGTGAAGATTTTGTCGACTACATGAAAGGCAAAAAATTTATTTGGTTTTTCAGCTCGATGTTAGCATAAAATAAATTACATTTTGAAAATTTTGCTTCACAGTTGCACTCTCCAGGCATTCTGCTGCGTATCTAGCGAAGAAAACTGTTGGGTATTACATAAGTTTTCTAACACTATTTTCCTAAACAATGTCAGTGTGTTTCTGATAAAAACAACTGTAATTTCTTTCACAACTCATGTACACAGGTGGAACTTTGCACTGCATTCTGCCTTACTACAGCCAGCGTATACTGTAAATTCTTATTCCGTCATTGAGGCCGAAGGTTCAAAGAGTTGAGCCACTTTTGGGTAGTAGTGTCCAATCGACTTAATCGCAAAAGAGCAACTCATCATTGGCCGGCTTCTAGAGAGCTCATCTCGTTTCAGCTCTCCCGCCATGGAAGAGCGCTGCGTCGGTGTTTTTCTGGACAACACCCCTACGTAACAAAGCCGTAGTGCCGAATGGGAGAGTGTGCAGGAGACAGTGGGGAGGACGGCGAGCTCCGAAGAAAACTCGTCACTACGCGAAATGGTGGGGTCAGGGTGGGGTGTGCGGCCGCAAGGGCTGCCAACTTTGCATTCCCCTCCCCGCTCGAGTGCTAGCCTTCTTTCAGAGCTGCTACGCACGACGACGTTTGTGCCGTCGAGGCACGAAAATGCGTGCCTTAGTTCCTCCGCTCAACGTTGCGTGCAAAGCCGCGCACAATACGTTATGTTTCAACACTCGCCTTTGCCACAGCAGTGTTTTTCGGAGGGGTACTGCGGTGGACTCGAGGGTAAGCTACACATTTTGTGACTGGAAGTCCGGAATATTTGTGACTCGTTGAAGCTAGAATTAGAAAGGAAAAAAATCGTAGAGCCTTTTCCACTTCACGTGAAGATGGACGACCAGCAAAGCTGTTATTTTTACGATGTCTAGGACGATGCCTAGAGGACGACGTCTAGAGACGACCTCAAGGACGACTCTTTGGACGATGCCTAGAGGACGACACCTAGACGACCTTGAGGACGATGCCTATAGATATTAACAGGGGATCAGGACCTCACTATCTAATAATGCCAAGGAAGGCTGACTCACGTTGGTTGCCCCTCTTTTTATTTATTCATACTTGCCACGACCAATGGGGAGTTTTCTGTCAATATCTGCGTGACACATTTTTTTCCAGATCCTAGCTCAATAACAGCTTCGCTGCAAAGTGTTGAGCCTTGACAAGAAAGTCTTTGCAGTTTGAATTATGAGGTAACTAGGGTCTCCTCGGGCAACCCCTTATTTTGGAGAGTTTGAAGCTGCAATTTTCTAAAATGGTTTCTGAGGAGTCGAAACTTCGTTTCATGCGTTTGAGAAAGCTAATGCTTTGCAGAATTCCTTTCTTTTCTTTTTCCTCGGAACAGGCGTGCCTCCAGTGCATTGTGCTTCTATGCGAGACCGATCCCGACCTGTGCAGTCAGTTTGTGGATGTCCTCGGATCCTTCCTCTCCTTCTGGTCCGGTGAGCAGCCTTCACTCTGGTCCGGGTCTCTTTGGAACATTTGCGGACGGGAAAAGGGACGCAATTATTGACTGCCTTCTTCATACGCTCCGCTGGAACCACCAAAGAACCTACACAAAGTGGCAGTAGCCATGTATTTGTTGTAAACCCAAAGATGTTTGACACTAACTGTCCTGTTACATTAACTGGAGTAACAATAAGTGATATTTATTCCAACATAATACAGAAAGTGTTTTATCACCCGATTTCCATGGAGTTCTGTCACGTTTGCCTCTAACAGCCTTTCAGGGAAGAAGAGCATTCTCTTCTTCCCTGGAAGGTCTATCACAGATTCTGCGTTTACCAGTCTCTGTCAGCGTGATTAAACTTGTATTTGTATTTAGCTTACAAGCAGCACTTATTTTACAATGGTGTTTTGAAGAGTACTCGGCTAGAAAATTTTTCGTGTCAGTCATTTTGTGTTTTACCTTGCAGTTTAGAATTCATCTTATGTGGTTGCATACAGAACAAACTTAAACACCCCAGCCAGGCGTTAAAGGGGCGGTGCAACGATTTTATGATTAAAAGAATTTGCATCTTGTCATTTTTACGTTGTTCATCGTGTCCCAGAGATTACAGAAAACATCTCCTTCATTAAAAAATGTCGCGATTAAGCTGCGTAATCGCAAAGCAAAAGTCGAGCTTTTCCCCACCTGCAGCCCCAAGCGGCAGCCGAAGGAACTACGGCGAAAAGATTACGTGACCTCGCTCGGCTCTAAGCTGCAGCATAACGCCCGCTAATGTCAGCGGAGAGAGGGAGAGGAAGCGTCCTCCGAGATAGCACACGGGAAGCTACACGGCACTCCGAATGACGTCACTGGGAGTGCGACCAGGTGTGACCCTGAAGACTGGGAGTGAGTTGAGGGGTGCCCGAAATGCCAATATTTATCTTTTTTTACGCAACAACTAGGACACGCAGGCGAAATCGGCTTTCTGTTCTTTACTTCAAAAGTGTCAGAGGGCAACTTCCACAAATCTTTGACCGAAGTCCGGAAATCGTTGCACCCCCCCTTTAATGCAACTGCCTCGTACTGGTCGCAACTCTCGTACATGGTGATTTCCGCCTTCCCGTTAAATCCCTCAAACTGCTTGTCAACTCTCGTACAGTAGGCTCGCGATAATTCAGACTCGGATATTTTGTACTTCTGGTTAATTCCAATAAAATTTTAAAATTTTGGTTGTCCTGCTATGTTTTTAATGTATTTATAAACCGCTTAATACTGAACAGGGGTTTCCCCGTAATTCAAACTCTTTGTTCTCGGCGGCCCGGTTGAGGTCGCTTCTTTCCAAGCACCCGGTTGCAGTGCAGAGAGGCTGCTTCTCTGCGAGTGTACTTGTCGCGGGGTGAGCAGCGCACTCGGCAGCGGGGCTTAAGCAGGGCACGCATGAGCTATGCAAACGACCACCACGCAGAAATTTCCGTAGCAACTTGCGCAGACGCCATGCACGTGGTGGCATTCCATAGGTCAGTGTCACAGCGTCCGCGCAAGGTTGCTACCTATGAAAAGTGCCGTGCAGTTCCCCTTTTCATCGCTCGTGTGTCCCCTGCTTAATAGTTCCCATTAGACATCTTCTTGGCCTGTGAACAAATTTAATTTTGTTAATGCGAATAGCATTCTTTGGATACTTCACGCACTTTCGTCTATGTATCTATCTATCTATCTATCTATCTGGCTATCTAACCTCTTACGCCGCGGGTCGATAAATAAATAAAAAAGACCGGCGCCGGCTGGGATTCGAACCGTTGACCCTTTGATCAGCAGGCAGACGCGCTAACCACAGAGCTATGAAGGCAGTCATTCAACGCACTCTAAACATTTGTTTATATCTTTACCATAGGACGCGCTTTGCAGCGCTGTCACAGCTACCGGTGCGCGCGCGTTCCATGCACGAGGGCTCAGCTCACCCTCTCGTGAGCTCACCGCACTGCCTCTAGCTCACCCTCTCCCGCGCTCGGGAGAGGGTGATGCAGCGGCCGTGCTCAGCCTCACGAGAGCGGAATGAGCCCTCGTGCATGGAACGCGCGCGCACCGGTAGCTGTGACAGCGCTGTAAAGCGCGTCCTATGGTAAAGATATAAACAACCGTTTAGAGTACCGTTAGTTGAGACTAGCTGAGACGCCAGAAAGTCTGGTCGGTACCATTTTGAGTGTTTGTGCGTATGGCGCGTGCTTTGCTCGCCTTCTAAGTGACACAAACGCACGTGCTGGGCTGCGGAGATCGTGCGCAGGGCTGTGAAAGTGTCAACAAATTTAGAATCGCCTCAAGAGTGGGCTGGCGTATCTAGAGTGTGCCGGCCACCTGACGAACGCGCATAACTCCGCACCGTTTGATGCTATTCGCATTAACGTAGATAATCATTCCCAAAGGATGGGTTCTGCTGATTTTTTTAGTTGTCATGTGCTGCCGAGCGGTCCACGATAAACAAAATATTTGAGGGATAAATAAATCTGTCATACACTTCACAAAATGCTACATGCTTGACATACCTGCTTTATGATCAGTGGGCCCATGTTGAGGAAATCATCAAATATCTGGTTTGTATGTGTAGCCATTCATATGCTAAATCATAATTTTATTTTGCATCAAATTTAGATGAATTTCAGATAATTCAAACAAGATTTGTGACTTCCTGGAGTTTGAATTATGAGGGTTTACCATACACGCTGCGTCGCCATATTGCTGTTGCAGCGCAAGCGATGGTTGGGGCTTCCTCCGTCCATGGCTGTGCTCTCCTCCGTCCGCCGCTTTTTGGGACGCAGGGGCGGCCATGTTGTCCGTTTGCGAGGGGCTGTGTGTCCTGGGCAGCCGCTGGTGCGGGGGTGCTGAGTCGCATTGAGCCCAGGATCAAGACCCTCCTCAGGTCTCAGGCCGGCGTGCAGCAGCCGGAACCCAAGGCCCTCGTGCGTTGCCTCCCGTTCCCAACGCTGCAAACGTGCCGCAAAACGCTGCCCGATGAGCGAAGCGACTGTGCGTCTCCTCGCTTTGGTCGGTCCCACTAGTTAAACAGACAATGAACGGGGCTTTCAGATGCAACAATTTTGTGCGATATATCCGTCTTATCGAGGCACTTAAAAAATTGTCTCTTTCCTTCCATTATCGTGACAAATGCAGCGAGTACGCAGAATGCGACGCAGCATCGAGCTAGACGGCGAGTCGCGGCGCCGCTGTTTTTGGTGTGCGCCAACTCCGGCATCATAACCTCGGTATTAAGACATAATGGAATGAAGAAGATGAAAGACGTGCGCCATGCTGCGGCTCCCTGGTCAGTGGCCCATCCAGGAA
>JAZHYW010033964.1:0-12577 GCA_037355805.1 Ixodes ricinus | reverse complement strand
GTGATTTTACTAAGCGGAGCGCTGGTGGCACAAAGTGTTTGTTTACATTGTACTGCAAACATCGAGAAAGCTCCTTGATATGTCGATGCTTGTTTAAAACATCGGTCTTTCGACCACGTGGACGGTGGCTCGCAACAAACAGCGAAACTTAAATCCACTATCTTTTTGGAAAACTTTTTGCATTCATTTTCTAGGACATACGCGGCCAGCGTGTTTGTATGATAAAACCATAAAAATATCCAGTTTATGCGTGGCGCAGAAATAAGCTAGATTACTGTATTCTTCAAATAGAGCAACACGGCTAGTACGGCTGCTGGAAGCGACTCCATGCACAGTGGCAAGAACACATCCTCCGCGGCACGAGAGGCTGTATCGACCATGTCACGAAACTGTCTTTCTGCGGGTCTAGTCAGTTTGGTCACGCGACAAGAGCGGTGACGATAGTCCACTTCACTTTACGATGGACCGCAACAGACAGCACGAGAGCCATCGAAACAAATCCAGTGCCTTCCGAGTGTCGCGTGACCCTGGGGCGCAGCAATGCGCCGTGCGTGCTAGTCCCGCTCACGGTGCTGGATCGTCTGGGGGACTCGTAGTGTTTGGACTCAGCAGCGGTCCATCGCAAGGTGAAACACAGTAGGCAGAGTCTAAAGTCAAAGGAAATGAGCGGGCATCCGCTAGCTTGCTTGTAACCCTACACCAGCTTGAATATAGAACATATAACACAGAAAAAGAAGCATCGGAACAAGACTAAGTAAAAGGCAGACTTACACGTAAAAATGCAGTAGAAAAAGACAAGCGTCGGAGCAAAGCGCAAGAGGAGAAGAAAGAAGTGAATCTCGCTTTGTTTTAATGCCGAAGCAAACCCAGATTTCGCACTTCATAGGACGCGCGCGAATGAACGTGGAAGGCAGCAGGGTTGGCCGCCTGCTAAACAACGCTCCTCGAACTATAAGAAAACAATAACTGATCATCTTACGGCGGCGCGCAAGTCAACGGGTTATCAGGAGCTCTGCGAGTTATGAGTCGCCCCCGCTCCCAGATCTGAGTCTGTGCGTGCGTGTATTCTCCATGCCTTCGTTTCTTTTGCTTGGTGCTTGGTTTCTTATTTCGCTCAAGCTCTCATGTAACGCCTGTAAAGCCCGTCGCCTGCCGCGAAAGGCGTCACCGCCACCACCCCCCCCCCCTTGTGGTGGTGGTAAAAAATTTTAATTGCTTCTGATTTGTGGGGTTTCCCCCTAGGTTCAGGTCCCCACGTCCAGGGCCCCGCAGGCTACCGCTATTTTTCTGGCCCGGAGCGATCGGCTCTCGCTGTTGCTCAGGGCCCGAGCCGAGTAGGGCAGTCTCCCAGGAGGATGTGGAAGGACTTGGTATCGGTCGGATCCCTTCTCCGAGTGGAGTCGGACAGGCCCAGGTACAGTGATAGAGCGTGGGGCGGGGAATTGCAGCCCGGGCATGTGCCTCGATAGCTGCCAGGAAGAAGAGGTGAAGGTGGTGTAGATTTGGAAAAGTCTGCGTTTGTATGCGCCTCCATTCGATAGCCTCGCGTCTGTTTAAGTCTTTGCTTTGGCGCTTCTTTTTTGTATTGCATTTTTTTGCGTATAAGTCTGTTAGTGCTCCACGCGGGTTAGCTGGTTCCCGCCCGCTCATTTTATTTCTGAACAACTGGCTCGCTGACTGGCTCAATTTCGCTAACCGTAAAAAAAAAAAAAAAAAGAAATAGATGAACCTGGCTCATTCCATACCCATCCCATTCGGGCAAAATGCATCTAATTTCATTCCCATTCCATTCCCTCAACGTTGCCGCCATTCCATTACCATTCCATTCCGGGGTCGAGAAAATTCGGAATGATTCCGGAATCATTCCTACTCCGGAGTGGTAACTCGCAACACTGCCAGACAGGGAAGTGATCAGGCAGAGTCTGGCGCCTCGCATTGGCGCGTTTATTCACGCGTGCCAAGAACTATCGTATTGCTGTAGTTTGGCTAATGCATAGACGCCATTTTACGGCCCAAGTCACGCACCGAGTGCGCCAAAGCGCCACACGCTGGCACATTCAAGGCAACAATGGAAGTCTTCACCCTGAAACAGACAGACATGTAGCCACCCTACAGCTCCGTTAAAAGGCTTTTTGCTTTCCGTGCTTGTAGTGGTCTGTAAAAGACGAAGTGTTTAAGATAAGTGCACGGCAATACTACAGTGTTCTAGAGGGCGTAGTGGCAAGAGCGGCGCCCGCTTACAATGGGCCGCATGAAGACGGTTAACGTAGATGCCGCGAGTGGCGCTGGAGTTCCGTGCCCTAGGAGAAGTTGTGGCAGATTGGCAGATGTGCGATGATCGAAGAAGACGACGAAGCTGAGGCGGTACACTTCTCGCGAATGTAGCACCGTAGCACTTTTCTTTGTGGTGTAGTGGTGGGGAGTCTTCCCCGTTCCGTTGCCGTCTCGGTCATAAATGCAAGGAAAAAGGCGGACGCACACACTGCTTCGCGCCGGGATGCAAGTCGGGCTACCCGGTCAACAAGGGCAGCCTACCAGCGATCGTAAGCCGTCGCTGTTTTGTGCGCCAGGAGAGAAAGAGAGAGAAGTCAGAAAAGGAAGAACAGAGGTTAAAGTCTGGTTGGCTACTCTGTTTTGGGAGGGGTAGTGGGGAATCAAAAAAAGGAAGGAAAGGAAGGAAAGGATAGGAGGACATAAAACAATAAACACGTCTAAAAAAAAGAAATAGTGACACGAGAGCACAAAGTATATAACACATTACAAATAAAGTACGTGTGTCCTTTAGAGGCAGAAGTTCAGCCGCGTTTCCTTTAGGAAACGCAGAAAAGCTTTTGTGGCCCTCGCTGCATTCTGAGGGCTGTCCCAGGTGCCGAGCACTTTCATGACAGAAAACGGTCGGCTGTCTAGTTGCAACAACGTACTCTTGAGGTCTTCTCTTTCCGCGTCGTAGATTTGGCAGTCGCACAATAGGTGAGCAA
The DNA here is from genome assembly GCA_037355805.1 of Ixodes ricinus. Lineage (NCBI taxonomy): Eukaryota > Metazoa > Arthropoda > Arachnida > Ixodida > Ixodidae > Ixodes > Ixodes ricinus. The sequence goes on along the minus strand of JAZHYW010033964.1, from coordinate 9,599 downwards.
TTGTTTCATCACATTCACACGTTGGACACTCCGATGTTCTGGCTTGCCCGATGCGGTGAAGGAAGGACTGTGTATAAGCGACACCGAGCCGGAGGCGATGTATGACTGCCGCTGTCCTCCGGGGAAGATCACGTGGAAGTTGAAAGGTAAGATTTGGGTCCAACGCGTAGAGGGGAGCATAATGGTAGGAGACATCGTGCCACAGCCTTCTCCTTGCGCTGGCGGCGTGACGATTGATAAGGCATCTAATGTCGTTCCGACAATACGGAACTGTAATAGTTGCATCTAGAGAATGGGCTGACTTCGCACCTGCGTCTGCAGCCTCGTTTCCAGGTAAACGACAATGACCTGGTATCCATTGAAACTGGATAGTGTGTCCTAGATCCAAACACTGCATAAGAAGGGTCATTATTTCGAAAACCACTTGGTCATTTTGGCCGCGTCGCAAAAATGCTGATATTGCTTGGAGGGCCGGCTTGGAGTCAGAAAATATTGTCCAGGAGTGGGACGATTTTGTCAAGATGATTTGAAGTGCTTGATGAATTGCCACTAGCTCTGACATCGTAGATGAAGTTATGTGGCTTAGCTTGAATCGCACGGTTGTACAGTGACTTGGAATGACTACACAGCAAGTAGAACTATCAGAGGTACATGAGCCGTCGGTGTAGACATGTGTTCTTGAGAGATGGTTACCGTAAATATGGGACATAGTAACCTGTAAAATCACGACCATTGGCATATTTGATTTTTCTTGATACCAGGAATATCAAGTTTGACATCTGGTTCCGGAAATCTCCACGGAGGCGTCGTGCAAACTGTGGCTTGTGTAAGATCTCCCGGCAAGTATTGCCGTACCTGGGACAGCGCCTTGGAGTAGCTCGAGTTTGGACGTGCAGATTCTATGGTGGCGAGAGAGTGATCGTCATGTTGAGTTAAGTGTCTCAAATGAAGCTTTAAAGTTTCCTGCATGAGCAGGATGCTCATAGGAATGACGCGTGCTTCTGCTATAGTTCCGATTGTTGACGCACATGCTGGAAGCCCAAGGCAGGCTCGAAGAGCGCGTGCCTGAAGGCTTCGAAGTGTGCCTAAGTTTGTACGGCACATACCGTTGATAATTGGAAGGCTGTACCTAAGCAAACCAATAAATAAAGCCTGATAGAGACGTAGCAACGCCTGCACTGACGCGCCCCACGTAGTGCCACTAATGACTACAGTGGGGAAAAAATCTTAATCGATAAGATAAACGCCTCGCCGAGATATCAGTGGTGTACGAGGTCATTTTGAACCGCGCCTTATCCTTCGGGACTATGTGCACATCGTCAATGGCGAAGAGGTTAGGATTCTATGCCGCAATATATTGTGACTATTTTGTAGTCTTTTTGCGTACTATGTTGCTGGATATCTGTCATGCGTGCTTGCTTGTGTGATGTCGATGAAGTGTATTATCCACTTTGAGAAGTCATAAAGCAGTGAGTTGAGAATATTTTTTCATATTAGGGGTTGTTGAAGTTTGTGTTCATATCGTATTTTAATGCTTCATGTACTCCTAATCGAGGTATTTTTTCTTCATAGACTGCCTTCCACAAAAACAATTTGTTAATGTTCGCCAGTTGCAGTGGCACCTTGGCCGTTCCCAAACGCGCTCCGCCTTGCACCTTACACAACGCTGGTCCCCGCATCAGCAACACGATGACAAAAAACAATACACCAGTTTATTGTTCCTCTCACCATTAAAAAAGTGAGAGATTTATTGAGATTTATTTGTCTATTTTTCTTGTTATATCAGTATCGCGTGGTTTCTTTCGCAGCTATTAAGCGTGCAGCCCAAGTGATAGCGTTGCTGAACGACCTGTCAGTACTGGGAAGGGGGGGGTCGATATTAATCAAATGATCTCCATCAAAAACACGCGAATAATAAAAGTAGAGGATAGCACACACTCTAGAGGCATTAGTGCAAAGGAAAACCTACAATATTTCACATTAGCACTTGTTCTGCGTCGCGAAAAGCTCCAGTCGAACCACAGTAGTACACGCCGAGCAGCGCCGACGACGAGGCTGACGGGGGCACGTTCCTGTAGCAATATCTAGGAAGGACGAGGACGAGGCCATGTCCGCTGGGCTCCAGTACATGAAGCGCGTGTGTCGCCGGCGCTTCGTTCTTCTTTATTCAAGCCTCTTGCCACAGTTCTAGGGGCTTAGAACAGCAGCGCTACGGTGTCGTCTACGCGCAAAATTTTCACGCGGTGGCCGCCGCTCTTGCCACTACAACCCTCTAGAACACTGTAGCTGTACGGAGCGGCGGATCGAACCGCCACCTACACCGTCTTCAAGGAGCGGCCGTTCCCGATGCATGGTGGTGGCTACCAGGTAACTACACTGCCCTTTTAAGCCACTGTAGCTTTAGTCGCTTTAGACGCACGAGGAGCGGCCTTTGAATCGTCATCTTCGATTACTCGGATCAAAACACACAAGAAAATACGGTTTGTTGTCCACTGATTGTCCCCGCAGCTGAAGCGTACCGCTAGAGGCGTGACTGTTCGACCTCCTCCCAATATCTACTTCGCACGATAGTGCGTGAGAATGAGACGCACGAAGAAGCCACGTGCTCACACAGCGGTGCGTGGCTGCAGCAGCCGTGGCTTGTGGCAGCTACGCCTGGCCTTGACAACATATCAAAGCCGCACCGAAGAGCCGGCTTACTGATCCCCAGTTTGGTGGGTTTTGCCAATTGTCAAGCGATACTACAATCCGGTGACTACAATCAAAGCGAGTTTCTACCGTAGTAGTAGATGTACAGTCTTACCAGGGCAATGCCATTGCTGGTCGGACATCCAGGACATCTTCGCACAGAGGAGTCTCGGGTGACCTCCTGTTTTCATGCTTCCTTTCCGAACGCGGCAAATGTTCCGAATAGGTCGCAACTACGCTTGGGACGGCGTTGGGTTTCCGACTCCACTTACCCCGTGGCGATAGGACGACTTCACGAATCTCGTGCTCGAAGTACGTCAGAATCTCTTTTTCCCTAAAGTGCAAATCACAGAGGGAGTCCTTGTGCGATAGGTCTCGCCAAGGGAAGTTTCTCGCCCATAAGGCGTGTCGTTTCTCGTCCAAAGAAACTTTGAAGAAATGTCTCGCCTGAGTACCTGGCACCGACAGTTTACGATACCGACACTTACGGTGCGGACCACGCCACCGGCATATTCTGATAAGATTGTAGACTCACAGATTGTCGCTTCACAAGTTTTGAACAATGTGTGAACTCTCATGCCCTGCTATAAGCTTCTCTGCGTTGTTTTTCCGAGGTGTGAAATGCGCGCGGCCGTCCCCGTCGCGGCGGTTGCAGACGACCGAGGGAATGTTCGCGCGCGCGCGCGATCATTATTTTGCGTCAGTTGCAGACGACACTTCAAATAGGGTTCAGGGTCAACAGGAACGCAGATTCAATGTTTTATTGGTTAAAAAAGTATCGGATTTTGAATATGTGACTACCAACAGCAGCAGAAACAATTTGAAAGTTGTCTGCTGCTGTTATCCGTAAGGCCAGAACCGCGCCGTCAATGATGATGATAGCGAGTATTAATGCGGAGCGGGCGCCCTCTGACAGGCGCCACGCAAAGGGACCCCCTCGGGAGCGGAGTTCCACAACTGAGTTGGATCTAGTAACGCTGGTCGCAACTACGGCTGTGTTCCAAATCTTACCCAAATAGATCCGAGTTACTCCGGCGGATCATATCACGTGACAGCACCGATTGAAAAACACTGGACGCGGGTAGGTTTTAGACAGGGTTGGGCAGTATCGCGATACAAATGTATCGCGATAGTATTTCAGAAATACATTTCGTATCTGTATTTCTGTATCGCGATACATTTTTTTCACCAGTATCTGTATTTCTGTATCGGAATACGTTTTGAATGTACCTTTGTATTGCGATACAATCAGGGTGAAATGTATTTCGTTACATTTCTTGAGAAATACTCCCCCCCCCCTAGGGGGGTTCTGGGAAATTTTCCCCCAAAATTGGGCCCAAAAACCCCAAAAAGTGACCCCCCAAAAAAAAATTCGAAAGCATTTTTTTTTCTTTTTTTATTTCTGAGGACACCGGGGTCAAGGAGGTGCTGGGGCATTGTTACCATGCTGACCGAGGTTCCTTCCGATTCTCCAAACTATTTTCCTATGCGTCCTCTTCTCCCTTCTGAGAAGTGTTGCGTAGTCGGGGACTCGAACCAGGTGGCGTGCAAGGAGTGGAGTCAGAGAGCATCTTCTACTGCCGCACGTCCTTAGGTAGGTATTTCTTGAGTCACTGTTTGCTGGAATCCAATGCCCGCTGCTAACCGTCTCTCTTGCCTTAGCGTACGCAATACGCCCAGCCGGCAAAGCTGAGTCACAGTCCATTGCAGCAAGAGCCTGGCGGTGGTTGACTTAAAATAGTAGGATGACTCACGCAGTGAAGTTCAACACACATTCGAATGCGTCTGCGGCTGCGCCCGTAATATTGCACGGCTCAAGGGTACGTCATCATTCGACGTGAAAGTAACGCGCTGCTCTGGTGATCCGAAACCCAGGAAGGAAGTCAGACGTGGCCTCGCTGTGCAGACCCAGACTTCGCTCACCTGCGACTCGCTCTCGAGCTCGCTGTTCCCCGGAGAGCTCGCACTTGTGCCGGCAATATCAGGTCACAATCCACGACGTCTCTATTTGAAGTATGCAAGACGAAACTTGAGGACTGCAATCCATGTGTTGGCGGCGGAGGGTCGACAGGAAGGACCTTCACAACAGGGCTGCCACCGTATCGTTTTTTCAACCGTAACAAAAAATAAGACATGTGTTCCAGGATGCTTCAAGTGGTCCACTATTCGCAAAAAATCCAAATGACACTGCCTGCTCGATCTTCAACGAGGTAACCTACAACGAAAGTATGCATTGCCCTTTCATACAGCAGCGTGCTAAAGTTTCATGTTCAAGGCCACAGCTACAGATAAAGAATACCAGTTCATTCCACCGTGACGTCATGTGATAAATGTTGACAAGGGTATCCTTACTGGACAGGGGCGTGGTGATTTAGGATGACATAAAATTTTTTAGTGGTCGAAGTCTTTTCTCATCGCTCGTCAAACAGATAGGATGTCAGGGAAGGGACCGCGGTCAGTCCTTGATGGAACGTTTTTTTGAGCTTATTATAGATTCCTCGTCGTCCGAAATCACTACCTTCTACGCAAAGTGCCAAGCCTACGGGAAAGTAATTTGAGGATCAAAAACTCCCTCCAGCTTCAAGCTTCATCTCATTTGGCGTCTCAAACGAATTTTAAAAATGTATTGCAGTATCAGTATTTCTGTATTTGTATTTCTGCCCTCCCTAAAATGTATTCCTGTATTTGTATTTCCAAATACTTTTTGCCTCTTTTTAAAATGTATTTCCGATACGTATCGCGATACAATTTTACAGATATATTTCAGTATCAGTATTTTAGCTACTATTTTAATGTATCCCAGTATTTGTATTTCCAAATACATTTGTGAGTATCTCTGCCCAACCCTGGTTTTAGACTGGCAAGGTACAAAACCCTTACCCCGGAGTAAGATCGAGTAAATTTTGGAACATGGCCTACGTCGCATTCACTGAAAAGGCTACAGCTGTGTGCGCGAATGCTGAGCAAGAGCCAACGTTGGTAAGCATGGATAGCGCTTCCAGTTCACTTGCAACGTGCACGCGAACAGCGTGCACGTTGCAAGTGAACTGGAAGCTCGCTATCAGCTCGCTGCTAGAACGCTTCAAAGCAGCGATCTCGAGCTCCCGCGCTTGTGGCGTTGGCTGCGTTGTCTGCTTAAGAGGGAACGGAATATAAACAGCGCCCTCAAAAATGGCGTCCAGTGCCAGCGTCCAGCGAATATCTTTGCATACCTTCGCACAGCAGTAAGGCATTTTCACTCATGCAGTTGATGCTCCACGTGAACGCGTAACTTCATCGTATGCTATAACAACTGACACTCGGCGTGAGCATCTGTTTCATTATCGGCTACACAAACCACTGAAGCAGTCAATGGAGCAGACGATGTCGCAGACGACGTAGCAGACGATGGTGCTCATCCGGGCTAGCTAGGGGGCGCTGAGGGGATCTACTAGTGATGACGTTTAGAGGAGGAAACGTGCAGGCCTTGTGTTCTAGGTGGTATTGTTTCGAATCATGGCTCGAGGTGGACGCAATAAGAATTAGGCTTATTGCGGAGAAGGCGCCGTCCAACCAAGATTTGGACTGCACTTTAAGCGGCTCCCAGGTTGCCGAAAGAAATCTTCGGTCCTCCGTGGAGCCGTGCGAGATGCCCTTCGTTAGTTTGGCACTTTAAACCCATAAATTTGACTTCGACAACTGGAAGGCACCCGAAATCGTTGACGCCGAGTATAGAATTGGAAATCTGTTAGATCCCTCAGTTTTGACGAAGTATCTTGTTTCAAGAAACATTTTCTCTCTCTCTCTCTCTCTCTCTCTTTGCCCCACCTCTCATAAAATCATAACAAAAAACGTTATTATGGAAACAAAAAAGACGGCAGGTTATATTAATCTAAGGATATTTGTTTGCTTTTTTTTAAGTGGATCGCCATATGTTGTTTCCCCGGTACTTTTCGAAGCCATGGACAATACCGATTTATTTGAAGTTAAGTTATGACACGAATGTTTAAGGCTTTCAGAAAGCGAAATGCTTAATGCTTTACAAAAAAACAGTCGGCCTACTCCCGCGAATAATGCGCACATTTCACCAAACTCGAAAACTGGCGTTTTCGAGTAAATAACCTCGCGAACGCCCTCTACAGGACCGACACGCCGTTTACAAACAAGCCTCGCATTTGCCCACACCAGGTGTGGGCACTGCGCAAGCGCAGAAACCAGATTCGCATGATGGTGAAGCTTCTGCGCATGTGCCGTGACGACAACAGCGCCACCGCAGAAGTGTGACGTCAGAGCCGCGTGTTGGTCCATAGAAGACCCCTGCGCGCTTTCGGTTGCCTTATCTCATTTTTGTTTTATGTCCTTTTGGTTATTGTGATTTTAGAACGAGTACTTCTCATAAAAAGATACTTCCAGTACCTCGAATATGCATCATGTTTCCCGATGCGAAAAAAACAAATAAGCACACAACCAGACGGCCATTGCGTAACGAGATACTGTGGCCCCGTCGCGCCATCAACCCCAGCCGAAGACGCTGAATGCGGAGCGCAAGTTCGTCTGCTTCGTGCACAGCGGTTGCGATGATGTCTGTATTACTGCCAAGCTCATATTGGCTGATTGAAAAAAAAAAAAAGGGTAGACCTCAAGACATTTAGCATTGAGGTCTACCCACTAACACTCAACCACAGACCAATCAGAGCTCGGCGTCGTTCTGACGTCACCGCAACTCCTGCACAAGAAGCAGACGACTTGCTCCTCAGCATAGCTTTGGGGAGCTCGGGGTAAACGGGACATGATACGATACGATACGATACGAACTTTATTTTTCACCACAAATACAAGTGGTGAATGGGAGGCCGGAGAAAAGCTGCAGAAATGCAGCTTGACGAGGCTCCGGGCCCCCCATTCAGCAGCTACGACGGAGTACATATAATACAGTGGTCAAAAAGAGAAAATCAAATGAACAAATTGAATATTTGGCTGTTTGACAATTGCACAATATCTATGTTTTTAACAAAATATTCGTTCAGAATAGACGGTAAAACATAACTAATTTTTTGTTTTCCATAGTTGGTCCTGCATTTCGGAATTTGCCAGGGCTGGTGATTTCTCGATGAATAATAATCGCTTTTTTCTTTTAAATCAGACAGTTGAAGAATTATATTTGAGCGTCCTAATGCCGCATATTTATACGCCATCGTTAAACGATAGTTATAGATTTGGTGTATATTGATAATCTTGTATGATTTGAACAGTGAATGCGTATGATGTATGTAGGAAACGTTACCTATTATTCTTAGCACTTTTTTTTGCAATAAGTGTATTATATGTAAGTTTGAGAAAGACGTATTACCCCAGATAAGGGTGCAGTAACATAAATGAGAATAAAATAAGGAATTGTACAAAACCTTTTTTACACTGGTTGGAAGGACGTGCCTATGCTTATTTAGAATTCCTACGGCTTTGCCTAATTTAGAGCAGAGATATTTCACGTGATTGCTCCAGAGCATGTCTTCGGAAAAAATGACTCCGAGAGTTTTTACGCTATTTACAAATTCAATGTTTGAAGACCCGAAATTAAGAGGACTATAAACTCGGTTACTTGAACCGCGTGGGCGAAACATTATTGCTTTTGTTTTTGAAGTATTTATATTCAGGCAATTGGACTGAGACCATACTTTTAACTTTGAAAGAAATGCGTTAGCTTTATTTATGAGGCCCTCTTCGGATATATCAGAAAAAATATACTCGTGTCATCCGCATAGATTATATATTTACAGTTTGAATCAATGTTCACAATATCATTAATATATAACAGAAAAAGAAGTGGTCCTAGAATACTTCCTTGGGGCACTCCAGCTGATATGGTTAATGAAATTGATTTCTCATTATTAATTTGGTACAAACTGGGTACAATATTCTAAATAAGATTTGATTTAGTGCATGTGGAAAGATCACGAATGCCATAAGCATATAGTTTATCTAACAAAATGGAATGATTTATACATGATGAATACGCGCCATCTTTCTCTCCCCTTCTCAATGAGGGGCCGTAGCAACACCCTGTTCGGCTACCGTTCAGCTATTCTGACGAGTATGATACGTAGAAATCGAATGCTATTCGTGAAACACTTGAAAAGGCACTTGAAGCTGTCACCTCTACAGTTTTGGGAACGCTGATGCGGACATATTTTTGTTATGAAACAGATAAACCCGTAAGCGCTCTATGGACAAAGCGTACTTTACTATATGTACCCGGCCAGCTGGAGTTAAAGAAGCGTTGCTACGATATTCCCAGTTGGAATGTTTTTTTCTTTACACGAACGTGCCTGGCATTAGTGGGACTCGAAAGATACTCGCACGCAACGCCACTGTTGCCAAGAAACTCACATTGTTGCGGTGCAATTTCAAGGACAAAGGCGAGCGTTTTCATTCAGTCTCTCCCTCGCAAAACTGGATGACGTAGCTGGGCGGTCGCAGTACTGCCCAGTGACGATATTTGAATGCGGCTCATAGATTGGACCAGAGCATTGCTTGGACACTCGATTCGGGCTCGTGATAATCGATATCTCGTGAAGCATTCGGGTAGTGGCCCGTGTGCAATAGCTGCAAGGACGAGAATAGCCGAACCATAACAATCTCTAGAACTTAGCGCGTGTCCTGTGCTTTGCCAAACCTCAGTGCGTGGCTATACATCAGCATTGGAGACATATGAGGTCCAACATTGGAGACATATTATCGGCTCCAGATCGCGTGGCCGCCTGTTCCGGCGGCGAGTTGAGGGGGTGAACGCTGCTTGTTTTTCTTTAACGTTTTCTGCGACTTCCATTGTGTGTGGTGATGAACGAACGGGTGTTTCACAGGTCATTAACGCCAGGAAATCCGTTCTAAGCGGTATTTGCCCAAAGTATCAAAAAATCGTTGCATCGCCCCTT